>LKTO01000339.1:0-56377 GCA_001399465.1 Hymenoscyphus scutula | reverse complement strand
AGTTAGAAGCTAACGCTAAAAGAGAGAGATAAAGTCTACTTATAGCGAAAAAATATTAATATAAAAAGACTAAGTAGAAAACTAGACTATATATATATTAGACTATTTAAAATTAAGTAAGTAAAAGGACCTTTAAATTATAAACTAGCTCTACTAAAAATAATAAATATCTTTCTAGTATTCTATATCTTACTTCTTAAACTAGTACTACTAGAAGTACTACTAGCTCTACTTATAGAGATTTAGCTAGTTAACCTAAATACTAAGTATAAGGTTAAGAAGATTCTTAACTATAAACTTATTAGAGGTAAGATTAAGTATTTAATTAAGTAGTTAGATTACCTATATTTAGAGAATACTTAGAAACTAAAAGAGAATATTAGCTAGTATTTAGTAGAGGTAGAGGAGTTCTACTTCTAGAACCTAAGTCTATCTATAGAGTAGAGTTAGTAAGATAGGTATTAAAAAATAATAGATCTAGAACAAAGTCTAGAGAAGCGTTAACGAGAGAAAGGTTAACCTAAGTAGATACCTCGAAGGTAGGAAACTAGTTAGATAGAGTAGGTGTAAAGGGATCGGTAGGAGGAGTAGTTATTAGATGTTTCTTTACATGTATAGAACTAAGAAAGAAATAATAGATAGGTTTACAAGTTCTAGTTAGAACTTGTAGAGTAATAATATAATAACTAGAAGTATTATAAGGCTTCTTTATATAAACGTACTTAGAGTAATAGAACGATTTGTCTAGGAAAAGGAAATATTAGTAGGAATAACAGGAATAGTAGAAACAAGTATTTATAGAGTAGTTAGCTTTCTCGATATAAAGAGCTAAAGCTAGACGTTACTTCCGTTTATTATAAGAGACTAATATATTTAAAGAGAAGATAGTTAGAAAATAACATTATCGTTTCGTTAAAAACCGATAGTATAGAGACACGCTAGGCTAAGAAGAGGATAGTGTTATAAACTACGTACTAACACGTGATAAGTAAAGACTAGGCGGCGTTCTAACAGGTTAGAACACTATTTATATATAAAGCCCTTAGTAAAGTACTAGTATAGTATTAAAGCTACTAGTGTAGGATCTCTTTATATTAGTATAGATCACGTGATAGAGTCCTTAGAGGCTATTAGAGTCCTTAATATTTAGAACTCTCTTTAAGTAAGGGACTCTAATATAGGTAGCTCTCTTAAGCGAGGGACTCTAATAGAGAACGAAGGTTCTATATAAGACTAGCACGTCTACTATTAGATAGAAGCTTTATACTTAACTTAATATTATATTATTATTAATACCTTAACAGCTTTATAGTTAAGTAACGAGTTTATCTCCGAGTAAACACCTAGTCCGCGATTAAACCTCTTAGTAAGAACAAACTCTAGCGATACTTAGTTACCTTAGTTAGTTAGTTTAAGAATCGTTATAACTATCTAGCTTACGATTCCTAAGTACTAATACTATTATAACTACTAAATAGACGCTATAGATCGAGGTAACTAACTTAAAAAGCTAAATTCGATATAGATACTCTATCGAAGAGAAGGCTACTAATCTTTAGTTAATTAAGAGAAAGATATACCTATTATAAACGTCTATCTACTTAGTTTCTATATAGAAGTGTCTTCTAATAAGAAGTAGACTAACTTAGTAGTCTTTAGAACGAAGATTATTAATTACTACTTTAGAATTACTATAGAAATATACTATAAGAGAAAATTAACTAAAATCTCTATAGTTAATAATATTAAGAGGTTAGAGTACTCCTTAGTTCGAATAAGAGGTTAAGAGGATTATATTATATATAAGAATAAGAGATTATTCTAGATAGTAAAGAGAAAGGTTTTAGAGAAGCTTTTAACGAATATTCTACTAAATATTAAGAGATTCGAATATAGGAAAAGGTCTCTATTTAGCTATAAAGTCTATATAACGTGTTTAACTACCGAGTGTTTATAACTACTAAGTATCTATAAAGTATCTTAGTACTACTATCTTATATTAGAAGTTATTACTTTCTTCTCTACTACTATATAAAAAATCTACTAAGTATACTTATCTAAATTAGATGTCTCTTCTTTAATAAAAGAGTATATATAAGCGTTATACTCTATCTCTCTATACCTTCTATAGTGTCTTTAGACTTACTAGACTATATCTTAATTATCTCTAGTATAAGCCTTCTTTCTACTCTACTATACTAAAGAAGACTCTAAAGTTACTACTTATAGCGTCTTACTAAACTTTAATACTTCTCTAGTCTAAATATACTTTCTTTTTCGCCTCTTACACTTAGTTAACTTATTATTAAGCTCTTTAAGCTCTTAAATATAAGCTAACATAAGTGTATTCTAGTATAGTATAATTTTAGCGCCTTTAATAAGCTATAGAAATCTATCTTTTACTAAACTAGGTAAAGAGCTAAGCTTATTTTAAACTAGCTTAGTCTATAATCTAAATTTAAGTATATTACTTAGTATTCTAGACTACTATAGTGTCTCTTATAATAGAAGTCCTAGAGAGGTCTAGAGTTAAATGTCTAGTTTATCTAGTATAACTTATATATCTAATAAAACTAAGCCTATATCTCTAAAGCTTATTTTAATATTAGCCTCTATAAATGTCTTAAAAAAAGCGTCGCGAAAAGCTAGTAAGAAGCCTCTCTTATTAATATAAAAGACGTGTTTCTATACTAAGGCTCTAATATACTAAGAGTACTAGACTTTAAGTACTATAAAATAATATATATCTAAAGGTTAGAGGATATAAAATAAATAAGGTAGTATATAGAGTATAATAATCTTATTCTCCTTATAGAAGTCCTTAAATTTCTATAAGTTATAACTCTTATAACTATCTAAGATAAGTAGTTAATATACTTCTATCTAGCGTGTCTTTATATACTTATTAAAGTACTTTAACTACTCTAGACTAAGCTTATTTATTATCTGTCTATTCTTAGAGACTCTAAGAATCTAGTTATTAGATATACTAGTCTCTTTATACTAATTAGAGAGATATACTCTATCTTTATAGATAATAAAAGCTAGGATTATAGCGTTAGTAGTAGAGATTCTCTAGATAATTATAACCTACTTCTAGTCTCCTAGCTAAACTAGATCTAGTTATATCTCTTAGAGCTAGTAATAACTTTTATAGTTCTAATAATATCTATCTAGAATCTAGATTTATTAAAGTTATAGGTATTCTTATTCTAGATACTATACTTAGCTTTAGTATTTTTAAGTAGTTAAAACTAGTTACTAATTATTATAAGATCTTTCTACTTTACTCTCTAATAGTTCTTAGTCTAATTAAAGCTTATTTTTAGCTTATCTAAGCGCTTTATAAATCTCCTAGTCTAGTTCTTACTAACCTTCTCTCTACCTTATACCTCTAGTAGTTTATTTACTATATCTTCTACCTCTACTAGTCTAGAAGAAAACTCTTATAAATCAAGGTTAAGGATATATTAGATAATAGTACTCTCTTTAGCTAGAGTAAGCTTCTAGTAGTTAGACTAGTAATCGTGTCGTAGTTATATTCTATTTATATATCTTTATAGAGTTTTAGTAGTAATATTAAAAGCTATAGTACTCTACTTAGAGGTTTTAAACTAGCTATCTTAAAAGGCCTATAATATAAGAGTAAGCCTGCCTTCCTTCTAAGTAGATTACGCGTTTTTTAGTTAAGACATAACGTGTTAAAGGTTTATTATAGTTACTAAGATATTTCGCGAACACTTAGTAGTTATAGATACTTAGTAGTTAAATATATTAGTTACTCTCTATAAGAATAGTAATTACTTTATCTAGTATTATAGTCTAGAATAGAGATATTATAGTAAACGTCTAAATACTCTTAATTTTTAGTAGAGAATCGAAGCGCTAAGACGCTAAAAGTAGCTAGCGAAATACTAGTTAAAGAGATACTAGAACTCTAGATACTCTAGAACCTTAAACACTTTAAATCTTATATAAAAAACGTCTATATATAACTATATACTTTGTATATTTATTAATAAAAATATCTAAAATTAAAAATTTTATTCTATTAATATAGAAGTATTCTTTTTATTAATTTTTTAAATATTACTTATCTTATCTTAAAGTATACTATAAAACATTACTCTCTTTAGCTAATTTCCGTCGCTTAAGGATTACTTCTCTAAGAGTAGAGTATTACTTATTATAAATTACTCTTAAATACTCTATAAATTATCTACTATTCTATAGTTCTACTATAGTTAGATTTATTACTAGTAAACTATTTCTTAGATTTCTAGGCTAATATAGATCTTAGGTAGTATTATTACTATATAATTATATCTTCTAATATAACTTCTAGACTCTAGTATTCTTCTACTTATAGTTAAGTAAAAGGTTAGTCTCTTTCTCTCTATAATTTAAGAGTAGAGTTAAAGATATCTTCGATAGCTTATATATTTAGTTTTTCTTCTATAGTATCTATATTACTTTTAAGATTCTTAAATATAATACTTATTAGAAGGTTACTTTAAACTTGAAATTGTTCTAGTACTTCTAGGTTCTATTCTCTAGTTATATAAGAGGTCTAAAAGTCTAACTTATTTTTATTAAGGTCTACTTATTAGTTACTATATTTAAAACATTCTATAAATATCTATATTTCTTCTTCTTAAGAGTTATTATTCTAATTATTTCCTTTACTAGATAAGTCTAATAACTCTAATAATAATTCTAATAATAACTTAGCTATTTCTATATTATATTATAGAGGTAGATTATATTTAGACTTAGATTATTTCTTATAATATTACTTAAGAATAGAATTCTTCTTATCTTCTACTTATATTCTATATCTATAAGCTTCTTACTCTTTATTAGATAGTTTAAATCTCTTAAGTAATACTATTTTCTTTCTAGTTATAGTATTTACTTAATACCTTCTCGAAGAGTTAGCCTTCTTACGATAGTTACTTACTTAGTAGCTAGATAGACTATATAAGAAGTAGAGGTTATACTTATATTATTAGTTTCGCTCTTTTTAGAAGAGCTCTAGCTTTCTACTATATTATTACTTTAGCTAGAAAGGTTTTCTAGTAGTAGCGTCGAGTTATATAGAATCTCTATAATCTCTATATTAGCTACCCTTTAAGGCTTAATATCTATAGCTACTCTTCTTCTCTAGAGTTTATTTATAAATATAGTTATTAATTTTAATAGCTTTATTAGTTAATAGATTTAACGTGTTAGAGAAATCGTCTCTAGCTAGCTTATCCTTTATACTATTCTTAAGTTCTCTATAGAACTACTCTCTTAGAGCTTTATCGTTCTAGCCTATATATATAGAGTATTATTAAAACTATAATATATACTTAGCTATAGATTCTTTTTACCTTAAGGTATATAGTATATAAACTACTTTCTTCTTTATATCTATATTCTTAAATACTTAGTTTATTTTTAACTTAAATCTCTTAACATTTCTAAATAAATCCTTAGTTTAGTCTATTATAGCTATAGAGACTTTTCTATCTATTATTCTATTAGTCTAGAAATCTTCTAGGTAAGGTTCTATCTAGTTATAGGCTACTTCTTCTAGTTATATAGTAATCTAGATAACTTAGTTTATCTTATAAGTAAACTAACTAGTATAGAAGAAGAGGTATATAGATATCTTTATAAGAAACTTTATAAGTTTCTTAGACGATCTATCGAATAGTTTTAGAAGAGAAAGTTTAACTTTCTCTTAAGTAGTAATAGTTAGCGCTATAGTTAGTATAGATATAGATAGAGTTACTACTAGTATATATAGATTTAATAAAGTAGCTAATATTATATTAATTAACTTCTAAGCTTAAGTACTTAAAGTATAATAATTCTTAAACTAACTAACTAAGATAACTAAGTATCGCTAGAGTTTATTCTTATAAAGAGGTATAATCGCGAACTAGATGTTTACTTAAAGGTAAACTTATTACTTAACTATAAAGCTATTAAGGTTATAATAATAATATAATATTAAGTTAAGTATAAAGCTTCTATCTAATAGTAGATATACTAGTCTTATATAGAACCTTTCTACTTCTATTAATTAGTATAATTACTTTAATTATTCTAATCTTACTTAGTATTACTTAGTTAATTACTACTAATTAATAATAGTTATATAATTTAACCTAGATAAAATCTCTAGATCGCTTAGCTAGTCTAAGCGGTTCTCTATTACTATAAGAGTATATAATAGTACTTAACCTATTAGTATGCTATCTAGTCTTTACTTATTATATATATATATAATTTATAATAATTAGCTAAGCGGTCTAGAGATTTCTCTATCTTTAATTATATAACTAGTTTAGATCTAAATAGATTATATAAGCTAGTATAATCTAGATTAGTAGAATCGTTATAATCTAAGTAATCTATAGAAACGAAGATTCTATATAAGAGTAGTATATCTACTATTAGATAGAAGCTTTAATATATTTTATAAGCGAGCTAGCTATCTAAGCGAGTTAGCTACTTTAAAACTTATATAAAAAACGTCTATATATAATTATATACTTTAATTTAATTCTCTTATCGCTATTAATAAACTAAGATATCTAGTTCTTATCTATAGTAGTTACTCTATAGCGCTAACGAAGTAAAAGAAGTACTATTTATTAGAGTATATAGTAAATACTCGTGAATTAAACTATAGTAGCTTCTATATATAAAAACGAAAGCTAAAGAGAGAAGTATATAAGAAAGTAAGATAGATATTCTTATAAGAACGTCTATGTTAGGGCTTGTAGCAAGTACTTTGAATTGAACTACAGAGGCTGTCTATGTATAAGAAGGATCGATTGTCCTTTCCAATGTAGAGTCCTTGCTAGCTTATATACCCAGTCTACACATTCTAGAGGATTCTGCCACGTATCCTCTCGAAGGTTCTGTCAAGTCAATGCGTTGACAAGCGAGGTCACGTGAATGCGTCGCTGGACTACTCCAAGACTAACTCCACGGGTGTAACCCTTAACAGTCTATTCTTAAGCTAAGTAATATATAAAAACTAAGTATATATAAAAGTTATATATATATATAAAAGCTATAGTTAGAGTATAACCTTTAATACTATTTAGTCTATAGCTTAAGGCCTTAATATTACGAATTATATATATATATAACTAGTAAAGACTAGATAGCGTTCTAATAGCTTAAGTACTATTATATACTCTTATAGTATTTAAGGAATCGGTTAGGCTAGCTAAGCGATCTAAGGATTTCATTAGATATAAATTATATAATATAAACAGGAATTACTAGACGACGCGACCGGTCTACTAGTCTAGTAGCGATAGAGCGACTAGGCTAGTAGGCTAGTATTATAAGAACAAGAGTTCTATATAAGACTAGTACGTCTACTATTAGATAGAAGCTTTATACTTAACTTAATATTATATTATTATTACTATCTTAATAGCTTTATAGTTTAGTAATAAGTTTACCTCTAAGTAAATACCTAGTCTACGATTATATCTCTTTATAAGAATAAACTCTAGCGATACTTAGTTACCTTAGTTAGTTAGTTTAAGATTCGTTATACTTTAAGTATCTAAGCTTAGAAGTTAATTAATATAATATTAGCTACTTTATCGTCTCTATATCTACTAGTAGTAACTCTACCTATACTAACTATTATAATAACTATTACTACTTATAAGAAAGTTAAACTTTCTCTTCTAAAACTATTCGATAGATCGCCTAAGAAACTTATAGAGTTCCTTATAAAGGCATCTATATATCTCGCCTTCTATACTAGTTAGTTTATCTATAAGATAGACTAAGTTATCTAGATTACTATATAACTAGAAGAAGTAGTATATAACTAGATAGAACCTTATCTAGAAGATTTCTAGGCTAATAAAATAATAGATAGTAAAGTCTCTACTACTATAATAGAATAAATAAAGGATTTATTTAGAAATATTTAGAGATTTAAGTTAGAGATTAACTAAGTATTTAAGAATATAGATATAAAGAAAAAGATAGTTTATATACTATATATCTTAAGATAAAAGAGTCTATAGCTAAATATATATTATAGTTTTAATAATACTCTATATATATAGACTAGAATAATAAAGCTTTAAGAGAGTAGTTCTACTAAGAGCTTAAGAATAGCGTAAAGAATAAGCTAGCTAGAGACGATTTCTCTAATATATTAAATCTATTAACTAATAAAGCTATTAAAATCGACAATTATATTTATAAGCGAACTCTAGAGAAGAAGAGTAGTTATAAACATTAAGCCTTAAAGAGTAGCTAATAAAGAGATTTTATAGATTCTATATAACTTAATACTACTATAAGAAAACCTTTCTAGCTAAAGTAATAATATAGTAGAAAGCTAGAGCTCTTCTAAAAAGAGCGAAACTAATAATATAAGTAGAACCTCTACTTCTTATATAGTCTGTCTAGCTACTAAGTAAGTAACTATTATAAGAAGACTAACTCTTTAAGAAGATATTAAGTAAATACTATAACTAGAAAGGAAATAGTATTACTTAAGAGATTTAAACTATCTAATAAAGAGTAAGAAGCTTATAGATATAGAATATAAGTAGAAGATAAGAAGAATTCTATTCTTAAGTAATATTATAAAAAATAATCTAAGTCTAAATATAATCTACCTCTATAATATAATATAGAAATAGCTAAGTTATTATTAGAATTATTATTAGAGTTATTAGACCTGTCTAGTAAAGGAAATAACTAGAATAATAACTCTTAAGAAGAAGAAATATAGATATTTATAGAATGTTATAAATATAGTAACTAATAAGTAGACCTTAATAAAAATAAGTTAGACTTTTAGACCTCTTATATAACTAGAGAATAGAACCTAGAAGTACTAGAACAATTTCGAGTTTAAAGTAACCTTCTAATAAGTATTATATTTAGAAATCTTAAAAGTAATCTAGATACTATAGAAGGAAAACTAAATATATAATCTATTAAAGATATCTTTAAGTCTACTCTTAAGTTATAGAGAGAAAGAGACTAACCTTTTATCTAACTATAAGTAGAAGAATACTAGGCTCTAGAAGTTATATTAGAAGATTTAATTATATAGTAATAATACTATCTAAAACCTATATTAGTCTAGAAATTAGAGAAATAGTTTACTAGCGATAAACCTAACTATAGTAGAACTATAGAATAGTAAATGATTTATAGAGTATTTAAGAGTAATTTATAATAAGTAATACTCTACTCTTAGAGAAGTAATCCTTAAGCTATAGAAATTAGCTAAAGAGAGTAAGGTTATATAGTATACTTTATTAAAAACGAAATCTATACTATATTAGAAGATAGATAGTTAATAGTAACTATAAAAATTAGAGGATAGAAAATCTAGGTTATAATTAACTTAGAAGTAATAGATAACTTTCTCTCTCTATTAGTACTTAAGAAGCTAAACGTCTCTATTAAGAAGATAGAACTATATCGTCTAGATATAGTCGATAGAATAGATATAGTATATTAAAATAGAGTTATTAGTTAGTAAACAATTCTAATAAAACTTACTATTAAAGAATACTACTTAGATATATAATTTAATATTATTAAGATTAGAAGCTAGAATATAATACTTAGTATACTATAGATTAGAGAATATAATCTTAATATTAACTAGAAAGCTTAAATAATAACTTTTAGCTAATATAACTATAAAAGATTATAGCTATAACTATATAGCTAGAATAAGGTTAGTACTACCTCTTCTAAGGCGCTAGAATATCTTATTAAGAGTCCTCTATAGGTTAGTAAGAAAGCTAATAACGAAATATCTATATAGTATAGAGAATTTATAGAACTATTTAAGAACCTAGAGAACTTAAGAGCTCTACTAGAATATTATCTATAGAATTATAAGATTAAATTAAAAGAGAGTTATAACCTTAAGAAATAGAAAACATTATCTTATAGCTAGATTAAACTATAATACTTTAAAAGCTATATTGTCGAAGGTTTAAAGAAAGGTTATATTTAGAGATCTAAATTATCTATTCTATTAAAGATACTAGTTATTAGTAAAAAGAATAACCTAATAGGTTTAGTCTACGTTAACTACTAAGATATAAATAATATAATAATTAAGAACACTTATCTACTACTAGAAGAATAATATCTACTAGATAGAATTAGCTCTATAAAGATATTTATAAAACTTAACTAATAGAACGCTTATATCTTAATTAGAATTAAGATAGATAATAAGTAGAAAACTACTTTTAGATTACCTTTAGAACTCTATAAGTATATAGTAATACTATTTAGGTTAGCTACTATACTAGTAACCTACTAGAGGTAGAATAATAATATTCTAGAAGGTCTTCTAGAGGTAATAGTTATCTACTATCTAGATAACATTCTAATCTACTTAGATAAAGTAGAGAAATATAAGAGTTATATATAAGAAGTTATAAAAAGACTTACTATAGTAGACTCTTAACTAAAATTATTAAAATATAAGTTTAGTATAACTTATATAAAGTTTCTAGACTAGATAATCTCTCTAGAAAGAATAGAAATTAACCTAGATAAGATAAGAGATATTATTAACTAAGAATTACTAAAAAATATTAAAGACATTTAATATTTCTAGAGATTTACTAACTTCTACTATTAGTTTATAGTAGACTATACTAGAATATCTAAACTAATAATAAACCTTATATATAAAGAAGTACCTTTTATATAGAATAAGATTATAGAGATAGCCTTTTAGATAATAAAGAAATACTTTACTAAGGAACTAATTCTATATAGCTATAATATAGAGAAACTAAGTACTATAGAAATAGACTCTTTAGATATAGTAATAGGCGCTATATATCTATAATAAGACGAAAATAAGAAGTTAATATCTATAGCCTACTACTTAAGAACGTTAGACCTAGTATAGTAGAACTATACTATATTTAAGAAGGAACTACTTACTATAGTCTTTACTTTAGAGTATTAGAAAATCTACCTTTAGAGAACAAAGCATTAGATAACAGTTCTTACTAATCACGTAAATCTTTAAATCTTTACTACTACTAAGGAACTTATAAGTAAGCGCCTTACTAGGTAGTTAGAAACTCTATTATACTATAATATAGTTATCTAATACGTTATAGAAATAATAAACCTAAGAGTAGACGCTCTTAGTTATAAACTAGGCTACGAAGAAGCTAGAGAATATATAAAGCTAGTAATATTAAAAAAACTATATAATAGAGACTTAGCTCTAATAGTTTATTAAATTATAGCTATATAGATAGTAGATCTATAGCTAGATGTAATCTAGAATATATACGAAGGAAGAAACTAGTACTATAATAGAAAATTATAGGTTCTAAAAGAATATATAAAGTAGTTTATTAGCGAGTACTATTTAGTACTCGCTTATCGATATTAAGAAATATAAAGAACTACTTAGCGAATAAAATAATAATACTTTATAAATCATCTACTATTAATTATTAAGGAGGTAATAAAGAAGTATAATACCTATATCTAGTATAAGACTTTATACTAGCTACTATATAAATAGATAGATACTACTTCTATTCTATAGATATCTTAGAAATTAGTCTTATAGAATTTTATTATTAAGCTATCGAAATCTAAGGACCTAATAATAGAAGTTAAATATAACTTAATTCTAGTTATTATAGAAAGACTTACTAAATATATAATACTAATATTATATATAGAGTTAAGTATAGTAGAATAGCTAGTATTCGTATACTTAAGAGATATAATCTTAAGATATAGAATATTAAAAGAAATACTCTTAGATAGAGATAAGCTCTTTACCTTAAAGTTCTAGACTACTCTTATAGAGCGATTAGATATAAAAAGAAAGCTTTCGATAGCTTTCTATCTCTATTACTATATAAACTACTAGTAGAACAACTAGGTAGAACTATTACCTTTAGCTTAGTTTATATAAAATAGCTTAACTATAGAAATAATACTTATATTACTATTCTATACTAACTCTAAGTATAAATTACTAGTATATAATAGACTAATAAAAATAATAGTTAATAATTAATTAGCTCGAGTATTAGCTTTAAAAATTAAAGGCCTATATAAGGAACTTATAGAGAACTTATAATTTATAGTAGAGTGTAATATATACTACTATAATAAACGACATAGTTAGAAGCTAATACTAAAAGAGAGAGATAAAGTCTACTTATAGTAAAAAAATATTAATATAAAGAGACTAAGTAGAAAACTAGACTATATATATATTAGACCGTTTAAAATTAAATAAGTAAAAGAATCTTTAAATTATAAACTAGCTCTAATAAAAATAATAAATATCTTTCTAGTATTCTATATCTCGCTTCTTAAACTAGTACTACCGAGAGTACTACTAGCTCTACTTATAGAGATCTAGCTAGTTAACCTAAATACTAAGTATAAGGTTAAGAAGATTCTTAACTATAAACTTATTAGAGGTAAGATTAAGTATTTAATTAAATAGTTAGATTACTTATATTTAGAGAACACTTAGAAACTAAAAGAGAATATTAGCTAGTACTCGGCGGAACTTAAGAAGTTCTATTCTTAAAACCTAAGTCTATCTATAGTATATAGTTAGTAAGATAAGCCTCGAAGAAAGTAGAATTAAGACTAAATTCTAGAGAAGTGTTAGTAGAGAAAGTATTAGTATAAGCGAGTATACGATTACCTAGGAAAGCGTCTATAGCTGTAGAGTTAACCTTGACCTTAACTCTTTTCTTCTCTAATTTAGCTTTCTCGCGTTCTTTCTTTTTAGTAGTATCTAACTTATCTAGAGAGTTAAGACTAGCTACTATTATTCTCTACCTACGCTTATAGAGTATATATTTTTATTTCTTTAAACAACGAATATAAGATATAGCCTCGGCTATAATTATATAACTCTTCTCTTCTTTATTATCTAGTTACTTAATTTAGAAATTAATACTATTCTACTTACTTATAGCTAGTATATAGTTAATAACTCGAATATTATAGAACTTATTTAGAGAGGAATATTAACTATATTAGAATAGTTTTAAATCTCTAGAACAAATATAGTCTTTAGCTTTATTAGTATTCTTATATTAAGTATATAGAGCTATCTTCTTTCTAGTTAGATTAATTATATAGTCTAAAGCTTTATAATCGTTACGTCTTAGAGAGCGAGAGATCGTTATAGTAGAAGAGAGAGAGAGTCGACAACTCTCTAATAATATTTCTTAGATTATACTTAAGTATAGAAACACGCTAGGCTAAGAAGAAGATAGTATTACGAATTATATATATATATAACTAGTAAAGACTAGATAGCGTTCTAATAGGTTAAGTACTATTATATACTCTTATAGTATTTAAGAGATCGGTTAGACTAGCTAAGCGATCTAAGGATTTCATTATATATAAATCACGTGATATAAATAGAGATTACTAGACGACGCGACCGGTCTACTAGTCTAGTAGCGATAGAGCGACTAGGCTAGTAGGCTAGCATCGTGAGAACGAGGGTTCTATATAAGACTAGTATATCTACTATTAGATAGAAGCTTTATACTTAACTTAATATTATATTATTATTACTACCTTAATAGCTTTATAGTTAAGTAATAAGTTTACCTCTAAGTAAACACCTAGTCTACGATTATACCTCTTTATAAGAATAAACTCTAGCGATACTTAGTTACCTTAGTTAGTTAGTTTAAGATTCGTTATACTTAGTAGTATACTATATCTATCTATCGATAGAATCTATTATATAAGAGTCTCTTCTTCGATATAGATAAGAAGGCGTTTATTATATAAGAACTATATCTAGGTTAAATTTTATTATAATAGCGTTTAAGCTTCTTTAGTTTAATATTATAAGCTAATATAGTAGTAGTTAGTATTTTAAATTAGTCTTAATTATAGACTTAAAGAGTAAGATTAAGTCTATCTTCTTTATAAAGGCCTTCTAGTTATTAAGATAGTAGTATTAAAGATATATATAATAATAGTATAATAACGCGACGTATTTAGTAGAGGTATAGCTATAGACTAGAGATAGTAAGAGGCTAGTAAAGTATATTAACTCTTAAAATATTACTAATAAGAAGGATATATTCCGTGTTTATATATAAACGAACTCGGATGAATCTAATAGAGTATAAAAGTTACTTAACACCTAGGATTAACCTTTAAGAATTTCGTTTTCTATATATACTATTAATCGGTAAACCTACTTCGTAAAACTAGATCTATACTTAACTCGAGCTTAATTGTCGTATAAACGTACTCGTAGACTAAATTAAGTCCAAGTGTCTAGGCTTTATAGCCTTTACTTTGACCTGGATATCTTTAGAAAAAAAACCTAAGTATTATATAAAATCATAGTTTAAAGAGAGTTATAGATACTATAACTTCTTATAGTCGTAGAGCTATCGAATCTTCTAGAACAACAGCAGTCATTCAGTAAAGAAACATTTAGCAAGGAAGAATAGCTCCGATGTATAGGAAGTGAAAACTTGATCAGGCATGAAATCTAATAAAGGTTGTCGCAAGTTGGTGATCTCGCAAAGGGTACAAGTACGGAGAAAATGAGGGCACAGCCACACTAATCGAAATCACGTGGGGTACTGCCACATGTCCGTGCACTTTAGATTGATTTCGCGTCAAGGTAAGGCGCGACGCGATCAAACCCCAAAAACCTCGAGGTCGTAACTAGATGATTTGGTACCTACATCTCCCCTCCTTCAATTCCTCCTCGAACCATCCCCGAACGCCAAATCTCCAAACTCTACATCATGGCTCCTTCAAGAGTGCCCCAAAAGAGATTCCTTGGGGAAGCAAGCAATGCTCGACAAAATATCGCCTCCTCGCCGGCATCAACCAAAAAGAGGAAGCTGGAACCAATATCCCAACCAGCAAACAGATTCAAAAGCTCCCAGAATGGACCAAAAGGAAAGATTGGCTCAAGTCAGCCCAGTCACTTTGAGTCGGAGGTGTTGGAGAAAATGACACAAGATATGGCGGGCTTGCGGAAGAATAACTCGGAGAAGGACCAACAATGGGCACGACCAAGCCTGGCGGATTTTAAACCCCAGACGGATAATCTGGTATTTCAGCAGATTGAAGTTAAAGAAGGAACCCTTCATGGGAAGCAAGTCATCAAATTATTCGGTGTGACGGAGGTAAAATTGTCCTTCATCAGTTTGGCATAGGAATGCTAACAAGCTATCTAGACTGGCCATTCTGTAATGCTGCATGTCACCGATTTCCTCCATTACCTTTACGTCGAAGCCCCCATTGGTTTTAGACCACAAGATTGCGATGGATTTAAGGCATATCTCGAATCACAAATTGGGTCTCATCAACAGACCATACACAGTGTTACAGTGCTCAATAGAGAAAGTTTATACCATTTCAAAGGCAATCAGCAATTCGCATATATCAGAATCACCCTTGTCGACCACAAGATGATCAACAAGATTCGAGGAATTATTGAGAGCTGTGGTGCAAATTGGAAAGGGATGTTCAAGCCGTTCATGAATGGGGACCGAGCACACATTCAAACCTTTGATAGTGTTGCATATGAGATGAGATTCATGATAGACTGTGATGTAAATTTAGCCTTGATGTAAATGAAGACTGATGCTAATATTCAATAGATTGCGGGAATGTCATGGGTTGAGGCACCTCCGAAAACATACACTATGATTCCACATAACGAACGCCAGTCGAATTGTCAAATCGAAGCCGAAATCTCCTATCGCGACTTGATATCTCACAAACCAGAAGGAGAGTGGGCAAAGATGGCTCCTTTGAGAATCCTCTCTTTTGATATTGAATGTGCGGGTCGTAAGGGCATTTTCCCTGAACCCAATATGGACCCTGTCATTCAAATCGCAAATGTTGTTACTAGATACGGAGAGAAGAAACCTTTCGTTCGGAATGTGTTTTGTCTGGATACCACTAGTGTAATTGTCAATACGCAGATTTTCGAATTCGAACAAGAGGAGAAACTTCTCTCTAAATGGAGAGATTTCCTGGAGGAAGTAGACCCGGACATCATTATCGGGTACAACATTTGCAATTTCGATTTTCCCTACCTTTTGGATCGTGCGAGGCATCTCAAAGTCAAAGACTTTGATCACTGGACTCGACTGCCAAACGTACGATCAGAGGCCAAAGTTTCAAACTTCTCCAGTAAACAGATGGGAAATCGCGACACCAAAGCCACCAACACCGACGGTCGTTTACAACTCGATTTACTTCAACTTGTTCAAAGGGACCATCAATTACGAAGTTACACGCTCAATTCTGTATGTGCCCAATTTCTTGGGGAGCAAAAGGAAGATGTGCACCATACCATGATTACAGAACTTTTCAATGCAAGCCCCGAAACCCGTCGAAGATTGGCGGTATACTGTTTGAAGGATGCGTACCTCCCTCAACGACTGATGGACAAACTCTCATGCCTGGAAAATTACACAGAAATGGCCAGAGTCACGGGTGTTCCTTTCAATTATCTTTTGGCTCGTGGGCAACAAGTCAAGTTCGTCAGTCAAATTTTCAGAAAAGCAAGGGAACAAAAACTGGTGATTCCCAACCTCAAAACCGATCCCACGGAAGATCAGTATGATGGAGCGACAGTTATCGAGCCCACCAGAGGTTACTACGATGTTCCAATCGCCACTCTCGATTTCGCATCGCTGTACCCCAGTATCATCCAGGCACACAACCTCTGTTATACAACTCTTCTCAACAACTCGGCCATTGAAACTCTGAAATTGGTCAAGGGCGAAGATTACATCGTAACCCCAAATGGTGATAAATTTTGTACTACCAAACGAAGAAAGGGTCTTTTGTCCCAAATTTTGGAGGAACTGCTCACTGCAAGAAAGCAGGCCAAGCGAGAACTCGCAGTTGAAACTGACCCTTTCAAGAAAGCTGTGCTCAACGGCCGTCAACTTGCCTTGAAGATTAGTGCCAACAGTGTTTACGGATTGACTGGTGCGACGATTGGTAAGTTGCCATGTCTACCTATTGCAAGTAGTACCACGAGTTATGGTAGACAGATGATTGAGAAGACAAAAGCCGAGGTGGAGGCCAAATACACCATAGCAAATGGATACTCACACGATGCCCAAGTCATTTACGGAGATACTGACTCGGTCATGGTGAAGTTTGGAGTGAAGGATTTGGCTACGGCTATGAAGCTAGGTGAGGAAGCTGCGGCATATGTATCGGAGAAGTTTCAAAAACCCATCAAGTTGGAGTTTGAGAAGGTTTACTTCCCATATCTACTTATCAACAAGAAAAGATACGCCGGGCTTTACTGGACCAACCCCGATAAATACGATAAGATGGACACCAAAGGTATCGAGACTGTTCGACGAGATAATTGCCGGTTGGTCCAAAATGTCATTGAGACGGTACTGAGAATGATCTTGATTGATCAGGATGTCCAAGGTGCCCAAAAGTAAGTTTCTCTCCTCCCTCGTCTCTGTTGTGACCTCTAACATGGATCCAGTTACGTGAAAGATACCATCTCTGACCTCCTCCAAAACAAAATCGACATGTCAAAACTCGTGATCACCAAAGCCCTCTCAAAATCGAAGGATGAATACGCCGGCAAACAAGCACACGTCGAACTCGCCGAGCGAATGAAGAAACGCGATGCCGGTTCAGCCCCGACGATGGGTGACCGTGTCGCGTACGTGATTATCAAGGGCTCTGCAGGCGCCAAGAATTTCGAGCGTTCCGAGGACCCAATCTACGTCCTAGAAAACAACATCCCAATCGACACGAAATACTACCTTGACAACCAACTCGCCAAGCCCCTGGGCAGAATCTTCGAGCCTATCCTGGGCGAGACGAAAGCCAACTCCCTGCTTGCAGGGGACCATACACGCTCCATTTCAGTCGCTGCACCGACGCTTGGCGGTCTGATGAAATTCGCAAAAAAGACATATACGTGTATGGGGTGTAAGAAACCTCTCAGTGGGAAGGAGGAGAGTGGTGGTGCGGTGTGCAGTAATTGTGCACCACGGGTGGGGGAGCTGTATACGAAGACTCTGAATAAGGTTAGTGATTTGGAGGTGCGGTTTAGTCGGCTTTGGACGCAGTGTCAACGGTGTCAGGGGAGTATGCACTGTGAGGTTATTTGTAGTAGTAAGGACTGTCCGATTTTTTACATGAGGATGAAGGCGAAGAAGGATGTGGAGGATGCGGGGAAGGAGTTGGTGCGGTTTGATAATGATGCTAATGCTTGGTGAGGAGGAAAATATGGGGGGGATTTGGTTGAAGGGATTTTTGAGAGGTGTTTGTATTGATACCTTTAGTGAGCGGATGGCGTTCTTGGGGGAGGGGTGGGAATTAAATGGAATGATATCAGATTTTGAGAGGTTCATTACTGCTGTGCTATCTTGTGATTTTCAACTTCACTAGAGGGAGTGATGGACTTGGGATTAGCATTCTGGGGCGTGTATAAAGAAAGGTTCAAGCTAGCCTTGATTCGTATGGTAGAACAAGAAAACCATTACTCTCAGCTTTTGGGTCCTGGTTATTCTCTGGAGCTTCGCGAGGTGGACAGCACAGACTCAGTGCTAAAATAATAAATTTTGGAGGAGGCTATTTAGATCCTAGATCTGTCTCACGGGCTATCTAATTTCGTCGGCTGAATTTTTGGAAGGGTGTCGGGTGTTTTGTTGTTGACGATTGAGAGTTTACTTTTTCTTTCTTCTGGGGACCTTTGGGTTGTTGTTTGGGAACTTGAATGGGTTTCTGCACTTTTAGGTGTGTGCGTGCCTTACCGCTTGAGGTGGGTAGTAAGAGCATACGAGGAACTGGCTTGCTTCTTTTCGCGCTGCTCCTGAGCTGGGGTAAGACTATGAGATTGTTGGTCTGGAGGTTTTTGGGCTTTGCTATTTATTCTCTTTGATGGGTTTGGGTTTTTATATCTAGGTGGTGTATAATGTGGTTCTTGGGTAAAGTGTATTGGTAAAGTGATGATGTGTTTTTGGGGGGGGGGGGGGGGGGGATGGAGTGAGTTTCACTCACTATGTGGATAATGCTCTTGGAGGTATTGTATAAAAGTGATACAAGAATCAAGCTAGTTCCTTCCTTAAATTACACCATTTCGGTAGATTCTCCGAAGCTTAAAAACGCGGACTCGGTGATAATGCTCTTCAAGTTTGAAATTTTCTGGCAATGGCTCAACGGTCTGTCGTACGGCGTTTTGCTTTTGGTTTGTTCATCTGAACTTTTGTTGTTTGTCGATGAAGTGTTAGTTGTTGTCGTTATTTCTTTTGGTGTCGATGTGAAATATAATTTTAGGATGGTGTATTTATGGTACGGGCGTACTTCCTTGTACGAGTGCTGACTGAGTTTTCCTCGTTGTCAAAGTTTTTAATGTCGTCCTGTGCGGGGAAAATTGTTGACATACCAACTCTGTTTGGTTTAGTATAGATCCATTTCGCTGGCAATTTGGCAATGTCTAGATGGATAGGGAATTGAGTATCCAGTCGAATAAGTTCGACATGTTCACTGCGTGAAGAAAGTAACTAGATTTGGCAAGCATTATACATTCATTATATTGATTGAGGAGTGTGAAATCCTGTAATAGAAGCTGGAGCAAGAGGGGAGGTAGTGCTTCCGTAAGTGGTGAGAGCTGTGCATACAATTCATGCCTGGATCTCGGAGATATCAATTCTGTGTGTGCTTCCGTTGAAATGTTCGTTGGTTGTTTTAAAGACTATTTGAAAATTGTAGATATCTTTATTAAGACCTACTTTTAACAATGAATGTACTCAAGCCTATCGGCATTAAATAATCTCGACAGTACTTGAAGTACGACAATAACTATTCGTCCGAGCAATATAAGTTTAGATATTTGGAGGTAAATGCAAAATCGTATAGTTTCTGCTAAACGTGTAGATATTTACACATTTAAATAGAATAGGCACTTGTTATAGTTGCTAAACCCCACTTGGAACTCACTACTACATCAACTGTGCTGGCTTCCTTCAACTTGAATCATGCGAGGCTATCATTTGGTAAATCAAGAGAAGCTAACATATTTCCACGGTTCTCCTAGTTAAATCCCCATTTACATGTGGGGTGAAAAGGGAAGTGTTCCATATTTAGTAGCTGAGGAGTTAGCTGTACGATAATATCTCCCCTGTATCCAAACCCTTTTCATTACAAATAGCCGAAAAAGAATTCCTACTTACTCGCAAGCTACGATATAGTTAATTTGTTGACAGAATCTTCGAAGAGGGCTTGAACATTACGGGCAGTAATCTCCTCGGCCGGACCATAAACTTCTCTGTTGTGAACGTACATGACATGAGGATTGTTTTGGTCTGCACCCATTCCGGTAATACAAGGAGGTGAGCATGGCTTATATATTATTCCAAGCAGCGATACGTGATTTCGGAACAGAGATAACGTGTTTATATATATCTCGGAATTTTAAAATCGCAACTTTTATGAGGTAGGTGAGGCGCAACGAATCTTCTAACATGGAAATCAGCCGCAATATGAGGAGAGAAAGTACGAATGTGCGCCCAGAATTTAACTCTCTAACAGGAGTGGTTTAGGGGATGGAACCAAGAGAGCCTGTTCACAGATAAGTGAGAATATTGGTGTGCTTGTGGGGTTCGTTTGCTCGATTAAGACGGAATTACAACGGGGGAGCACAAGAAACAAGGAGGATCTGTTTACATGAAGACCTTTTTGGATGAGAAATCGTACTTTGTACTGGGAAAGTCCGAAGTATTGACGTTTGCCGGTTCTCAGTCGATGTCATTTGGTTATTCCTCTTTCAAAGCGAGACAAATTAGGAAACTTAGCAAGGCTATCATTTATTTACTAGAATTTCGCCCGTCAGCATGTAAGCTGTAAAGTAACTTGCATCGAGTCAAACCCTGGATGATAAACACTGGTCACCAAGCTAAATTCTTCGAGACTAGCAAAAAGCTCGCCGAGGTAGTAAACAGTGCCGATTGTGGTAAAGACACAAAGTGTTTTTAGGTAGGGACCGGGCACTCTACATAAGTAAGACGGAGGTTGTGTGCGCAATATATTCGTAGTAAAGGTACTTTGAATTTTGAGACTCGCCTTAGTTTCGGAAAATGGTTCGCCTTCTGGGTATAATGACTTCTTCAACTTCAGCACCATTGCTAGCTCTCTTGCTACGTTAACCTCAACTTTGTTCTCAGTTTCCTATTCTTCTGATGTGTAGTTTTAGTGAAAACTTGGGCACAGTTGGTAGTAAAATAGGTTTATTTCATGATTTCTGTGGCAATGTTCTGTGTGATTCCCCTGTTTCAAGTTGTATGACGAGGTAACACCGCTTTCGTGCTATGTCGCTTAGGGAAGGTGACCTAAAAACAGCGATTTTCTCTTGTTTGCCCACACCTTAGGTGGCACGAAGCTGAGGATCGATAAAAGCCTTCTCGAATCATCTCTGGCTTAAACTGTATAATCCTTTCTTTTATTGTACACAATCTGTCTAAAGTGGTCATCGTCTCCGCTAGAATCCGCATCTACGAGAATAACATCATTTAAGCGAAGTCTTTCGGAGATGGACCTTGTGGAAGCCAGCCAAAACGAGGATATGGCGGTGAAGGAGTCTCTTCTCAACATCCCGCTCCAGGGAGTGGTATCGAGACAAGAATCGGGTTCGAGCGGAGGACCACAAGGCACCGATCAGGAGCTTTCTTGTGAATATGCACCCCGATCTCTTCTTCTCGCAGACCAGTGCTAACACCAAGGGAAACGAGTGGATCTAGGAAGAGGCTGCCGCAAAAGAACCGACTCGAAAATGTCCCGTGGCAGTTAGCTTTGGTCTTCGGTTTTGTTCCTGTCCATCTACTCGACGGTATTTTCTGGCATATGGCTCGTCATAGCAATGAAGCAACCGGGATATCGGCACAAGATTCGCTCTGGTGGAATTATCAATATTTCTACAGCATCCACTCTCTTCGCTATTCTCGCCAAGACCATCGAACTCTCATTCGTGACTGTCTTCGTTACTTTTCTTGGGCAAAGACTAACTCGAAAGTTCATGAATCGAGCTTCTAATGGCATATCTATTGCTCAGTTGAATCTGCGAAGACTGGTAATACAACCTGGATCGGCCATCACCCAGTACCAAGAACTAAAGTACCCAATATTTTCCGCAATGGGAGCAATTACCATACTTGCAGCGATTGTTCCGACTTTTTACACTGCAGCCTCAGACTCCTTGGTCTCGCCACACCCGAGAACAAAGACCAGTAAGTACAGTGGCAATGACCGGAAGTGTGAGGATGTTTTACGCAGGTCCAAATCGGATTCAGCGCAACTGCCCAGTCCTTGTGAACCCAGAGCCAATTCAAACCTACGAGGAGGGTATGTGCGCGGTCGTCCAACAGAGTGGCTTGGGTGAGAGAAGCTTACATCCCACTTTGTATTCTTTGAACTAAAATAGTAATAGCATTTCACAACTACCTGTCATATGTAAATGCTTGGGAGGAGGCATCTTCTAGAGGTAGAATCAGCCATGATATTTCGTTTCGGCCTCAGGCATCAGGCCTTTTCCGCGACAATACAACAGTTGGACGTAGCTGGATACCAACAGAGGGAAGTGACGGCAGAGTTGAGTATCTTAAGGATGGACGAAGAATCAACAACGTCACCCTCGCTACGCCTCATCCTGGTGTTGTCGAAGCATCTACCCAATCAATAAATGGCTTGATTCAGCCAGAGGAGCTTGATGGAATCGGATCGTACCAAATAAATGCGTCCGTGATTACCTCTGCCATCAATGTGCTCTGCATAAATACTGCTAAGATTGAACTGGAACCACTTGTCTACGCTGAATGGCCGAACGCGAGGATGGTTAACTTTACTACAAACCTTACTTCAAGTGGTGGTATACAAGTACCCCACGACGGTTGGAAAGATGAAGTCCAGCTTCTGCCAGGTAAAAAATACCTTAATACCACAGTGTTAGACAAGGTCTTTGAATGGGGCGAGAAATATAATCGGTCGGATCTTTTCAGCCGGCAGCCTCCTGTCTTCCCTTCGGTACTATGTTTCTTTCCAAGTATTAACTCTTGTCTAATGCTGCGCAGTTTCCGGAGGATCATCAATCAATTACTAATTCTCCAATGGAATTTGGGAGCGATTTTTACATCCTTATCAAAGCACCTACTTATATTACCACTGATTACACCATATGCCAGTTAAAATCGATTTTGACCCCAAGATGCCACGCCAGTTACACAAGGACGGGAATCACTGGCAGCCATCTAGAAGCTTCCTGTGAAGAGGAAAATGACCATGACCGATACGACAAAGTGTCAAAACAGGACTGGACTTTCGTTGCTTACCTTTGGAAGGACGTTGCGAAACCTTGGCTGTACGGGTGCGAATTAGACGGGGGACTTATTAAGGAGAGCGTTCCAATTGCACGGATTCTTTCTCAGTCTGTGCAATCGTCAATTGCCAAGGAATCAAATGTACTGGATTCTCGGGCCCTCCTGAGGCCTACAATTGCAGAGCTACTTGCAGTTCTGGGCTCTCATACCTTGCTACAGAGCTCTGATGGCGCGAGTTTTGTTAAGGGGATATATAGTGTTGGAATGCAGGACTTTCAGGAGGGCAAGAGTAAAAGACTTGAATTGCTTGCCTTGCTCTGGAAGAGCAGAGGGCACATATATAGAACTTTGCAATAACCATTTGCCGTATCCATCTACCGTGAAAAGCTCTTTCCTGCCGGCATGCCCGACGGGCATACCGATATCTTATAAGTGGCTTAATATAACAGATATCACCGTACCTATTAACATATAGCAAGAGTGAATTTGATGAAACTCCAATTCTGGAACAATTCAACGCCACAATTAAATCTCAAGAATACGCGTCCGGATTGGGATCAAGGTGGGAGGCTATATTTTATGTTGTACTGGGTTTTGCATTCGCTATCAATGTTTTTTGCTTGGTAGATCTGTTTCTCGTCGGTCGGTCAGGGTTTGTCACGGATTTCACAGAGCCAGAAAAGATGTTCGCTATTGCGGTCAATAGCCCTCCATCAGAGCAGCTTGATGGCAGTTGTGGTGGAGGACCCTCGGGGGCCGAATTGAACGTTAAATGGCAGGTACTTTATGATGAGGGGTCGGGACATTACCTCCTCAAGGACAAGCCGAAAAGTGAATAGGTGTTTGATCATCAAAAGGTCAATAGCTCCGCAGAGGATGACCCGACAAGAGGAGAATGGGTTGAGTTTTATTCGTCAGGGAACTTTGTTTGGAGGACAAAAATTTATTTATTCGGGATTGAGAAACGGGACAAAAGAGACGAACAAAGGGGATGCTTTTTTTTTGGTTTTGGAGCAGTTACTGATCGCTACATCTTGATTCAAAGGGGGATCTTAATCTAAATTCAACTCAGTGTATTGTTTGTTCGCATGTTTTTTAAGTTATGGAATTCCGGTATTTGGTCATTGTTTACATTACCTCGGGGAATTTTGTTAACATTTCGGAAAACGCAAAACTTTAGCGTAGTTTATGGAAGGCACTCCTCAAAGGGGGCTCAGGTTGATAGGTCTATTGATGGCCAATCCTCCATTTCACTTATGGAACAACCGGTGCTATCGCCAAGCCGAAATCCGTAGTTTGAATAGCTGCTCAAGAGATAATCAATGATATTAAGTCTTGGCACCCCGTTTCGGAGTTACAAAAATTGAATTACCAGAATTTGAGCAAAATTTATTATTCTGCTTTCCGAACTTACTGCTCACTCGTTTTTACCCTAAGTTGTCTTCTTGACTGTCCTAGTTAATATGCCACGCGCCTGCCTCGTACAATTCATAGGAATTGATGTGATGTAGGTAATTTGCTCGTTGTGCTAAATCATCTGATATTTGAGAGTATATTACCCAAGAAGAACTGGGTAAATGGATGGAAGTTGAACAGAGAAGGAAGGTGCGTCTAAGTCCCCATCCCCGACATGTATTTCTCTAAAGTCCACCACATGGAATATTCCTTCCGACCTCTTTGCAACCAAAAGACTTGATTTGCACTGCTATCCTGTTCCCTACGAAGCCAAGAAGCCCATCTCCTCACATTTGCACTTCGGAGACTTGCCAGAGATTCTCCCCTGGCACCCTCGAAACTCTCTCGAATACTCCCCCAGGCATGGCCGCGGATATATGGTTGGAATCCCCTGAACCAGTCAAAATGATTTTTCCATTTTCGATCACCTGGGTAAAGCCCAGCTCCAAAGTCCAGCCAGCGAATAAATGAAAGGGCGATTCCAGTCTCTCCACAATCAAGCCCAATCAATTCATAATCCATACAGCAATCTGGGCAATGCTCGTGCCTTGGTAAAGGACGCCATCCATCTAAAATCTCCTTAAGCATTATTATAACCGGCTTCCGTTTATGTTGACAGGCGCTGTAAGTGTAGAGACCCTCATTCTTGAAAAAGTCATGACAGCAATCTCGAGGAAGAAGAAAAGTTTGGTTGGCTCGATAGAGAAAGTTGCCTTCTACAATTCTTGCCTCGACAGAGATAATTATCTTGTAACCCCTATCCGTATCTTCTAATCCCGCGAAGGAAAATGCCGATAGAGGCACCCCTTCTAAAGAGCCACTATTGTGCCTTTTCATTGCCGACTGTATATGAGGAAATCCAATCCCTATGTGAGAGGTCCACATCGGATTGTAGGTGCGTGAGTATTTAGGAAGGACGCCAGGATTTCTTACATGACAAGCAATATAAGCATAATAGAGTCGTTCTGGAGCGGGGTAATGCGGTCGATATACGTTTCCAATAGAGTGAAGTCGAACACAGTCATAGCATGTGTAATGGAGGGTGCGATCTTTCGATAGTAGGTTGAGAAATTCGAGACGAGTTGCTGTATCTTGAAGTTGCAGTGCTTCTCGAGCTTTGCAAGCGAGAAGATGGTGGAAAACGCGGGAGGAAATTGCGAGGCATGCTGTTGCATGGATAGGTAGAAAGTCAGAGATGAGGAGCAATATCTCCACGGGCAAAGCCAGCAGTCCCTCCGGGGGTAGAACAGGATTAATTGACGGCGCGGGGTGTCGCCAAAAAGAAAATATTTGAGAGATTTTGGTAGGAATCATGCCATATTTTGACATTGCGAGTTTAGGTATGGAGGTTAGGTATGCAGTTTTAGATTGATGGAAGAGGGAGTTGGAGATGAATATATTGACGTGGACCTGGTTAGGTACTTACCTAGTGTCCAAGCTACTAGTCCAACAACACCGGGATTCATGCCTAACGTGACTAGCATCATCTAATTCTTGCCACTTCCGACAATTAACATACAATCTTAATTCATATCACATAGTTCGAGATAGTGTAGTCTTGACGAAAGGATGCATAGATACTCTTGGCAAAGAGCACGTGACCATATCCAAGTTCCACGTCACAAGTAGTGCTTCGATTTGAACATAATTTAATTATAGTATATATGGACGTAGTACACTCGTATTCCTGTTCTCTTTGAATTGTGAAGAAATGAAAATATTCTTTCTATTGAGTTCCCGTTAGGTGTGACTTCGGTACTTGGCGATTTTGGCCCGTCTATAAAATGTTTGTCCGGCTGCTTTGCGACCTTATTTTAATCGTGAATTCCTGCTTCCCCTCTATCAGGCATTCCCTATTCCACATTTAAAGAGCGATGAGCGATCGCACATCATTCAAGGTTAACTTTGACACCTTTCCTATTATGGAATTACGACGGTCCAGCGTGCGGCGCAGACACCAGCGGCGGCCGTTTTTGTGGCAATGGCATACATAATGGGCTCACAAGTCCCTCAATACCACATGAGCTATTCACGTTTTCTTCGAGCACATTGGGCACTTCAAATTACTATACACGCCACTCGCGGCAAATGATTGCAAAACAACCAGAGAGGCCGAAATCAGTCCTAAGAAACAACAGCACTGGAGAAATCCTACATTCTATCTCGACCGGTCAATACCCACCCCGGTATTGAAAAGCCACGAAAGCTTGGTGGTGGAGATGCCGTACTTAAACCGTTTATTGCTTTCATTGTCGTAAGGCTGGAAAGAGTCGAGTGGGATTTAGGTGGCGTTTCCCTCCTCCACTGCACCGCTGTTCAAAGCCCAAAACCGACTGCTGGAAGACGCAATTGGTCAAAACCCGGGAAAACAAGTCTGAGTTGGGGAGGTGCCTTCAACGTGTGTCCTTCGTCCACAGGTCTCAACTTCTCGGGTCACTTCCACGCGGAACGGATGCAAAGCACACAATCTCACGCTTAGGGGCTTGATATATCTGGATCTGGAAATTTCCGCCCCCAAATCCACCCCCATCTACATTTTCCTTCTAATAATGGTGTTAAAAATGATACATTTGCTTTATGAACATACACCAAAATTCCCTTCGACACACCCATGGATGAGTTCAGATGTTTCGGCTTCATACAAAATAATGTTGGTTTACTCGTTTACTCATTGGTAGGTTACTGCTTCTCGTATTCCCCAAAACTTCGGGGCACCTACCTCTTTGCACACCGTCTGGTCTATGCAGGGAAGTTAGCCAATGTCTCTGATCGGATTACGATAACAACGTGGGATTCAAAGTAAGCTTTTGCTCCTGATTCACCGACGAGTAAAATCAGACGCCGAACTCACGTCAGCCGCTCGGAATGATGGTTCGTCCCTTCATCACAACTTTCTTGAACATCGGATGACCCAATCGACACCAACAAGTCTTACTCCCTGAGAATTGTCACACTAATGACTCTCAATTTTCAACACAACCCATATCATCTCATCCTTGAAAGCCCTGGCGCTTTAGGCGTCGTGCCATTGTTCATGTATTGGCGTACTAGACGACCCGTCGATGAAGAATTCTTCCATTATGATATTTTTTACCTCTCTTTTGGACTGTCAATTCCATGGTGGCTCCCATCTAAGGCACCCTTTTCTCTTTTCGGCAGCCGAGTAGCATATTTTCGATAGTTCAGAGCTTCTCTTCGTGGGGTATAATGCTTCATCATCGTAAGTCCGGAATTGTCGAGATGTGCTAGGGATGAGAACATTCAGGGCAATCGTCAACATCACTTCTATAAAGGGTTCTCTTTTCCTTGCGTTGAATTCTTCATCCTCATCACCACAGCTCTGTGAGATTCTTCTTATACCAAATACACCTTCAAGATGGCGAGGTCTACTATCACTATGTTGATTACTCTCTTATTTTCGTTTTTCCCGCTTGCTCTGGCAATTGATCCTACCACGGTCATTGACTCAAATGGTATTTCTCTGTTCGAGAAGATTGAGGAGATGGAGAGACAGCTGCTCAATCCACAACTTCTCAGCTCTCTCGTTAACCCCTGCTTCATCAACGTCTTCTCCGACCCTAACGAAGGCCGTCAAACATCTGCCGAATGGGTTCGACTTGTCTTCCATGATGCCATTACCAAGAATGTTGAAGGCCCTGGCAAAGGGTATGCTTAGAAATGCTTTATTGCGGTCGGATATCTTTTTTCTAACGTATGCCACAGTGGCTTGGATGCATCTATTAGCTTCGAATCAGACAGAGAGGAGAACGCCGGAGGTGCTCAATTTATCAATGTCACAATAGCCCAGTTTAACCCCTTTCAATCGGTATTTCTATCCATGGCGGATCTTATTGGGGTTGTAAGTATACTTCTACATCTTCATAAGTCACTTACTAACTCGATGCTTAATCCAGGGTCTTGTCGATTCTTTGGTTACTTGTGATAGCACTCATCGAAGATTGGCTCTCCGTGTTGGTAGAATCGATGCTACTGGCAAAGGCCCATCTGGTGTCCCAGGCCCATCCGACAGTTTAGCTGTTGCTCAAGCAGCCTTCACAAGGGCAGGTTTTACACAAGCTGAAATGATACAATCTATGTTAGTCTAAACTATCCCCTTCACCGCTGTCTGTAAAATGAGCTGACGCGAATTATTAGAGCATGTGGACACTCGCTTGGTGGGGTTCACGGGAAGAACTTTCCTGACATAGGTGGCCCATCTAAACCTGATCAACCTGGCTTTGATCCCACTAAGTGTGTATTTCAATTTGCTGCTACAACTCCTATTTAATACTAATTGCAAAATAGCACATTTGGTCGAAAGCCATTTGGAACTACCCCTGACGCATTCGACGCCAATGGTATTGCTGAATACCTCGATGGAACTGGCTTGAAAGGTGGCCCGCTGGTAGTTGGACAGAACGATACAGAAAACTCAGATAAGCGTATTTTCAAATCTGATGGCAATGTGACTATTTCAGGTAAGCTTGCGATCGGCTCATTTGATTACACTAGCCCCTGAGCAAACAATGGTATCCAATACTGACAAAATCGTAGCCATGCGTTCAGCTACTTCGTTTCGGGATACCTGTTTCAACGTTTTCGACAAAATGATGAACACTGTCCCTTCTACCGTTACTCTCTCCGACCCAGTGGTCATCCGGCCATGGATCATGTTGAAGAGTTTTCTCGATCTTACTCCAGCAGGAGTGGCAAATTTTACTGGACAAATCGCAGCGCATGCTACAACTGAACCACCAGCTACTGCGGCTTACCAATATGTCACGGTAGGAAACGGAAACACAGGGTCCAAAACTAGTCAAGTCGGAAGTAAGTCCGATTCTTTGATCTCCAAGTGTGTATGATTGGTTGGAAGCTAATTTTGCTAATAGCCGTTGCACCTGGAATCGCATTTGGCCCCGCACCGCCAGCAACCGACTCTCTCTATCTAGGACTGGGGGTCATAAAACTCTACAATTTCTGGGATCTCCTTTTCACAAATCCCGTCACCTCCATCAAAATTACGAGTCCCGGTAGCACTTACGTTGGTGCAATTAACCCAAATATCTTTGTAATTCCGTCAATGAGCTTCAAACAAGCAGGTCCAAACTGGTTGGTCAGAGTCGCTGTACGTTGACCTCTCATCTCATTTCTTCCTTTTAATTTGCTAAGAACTCCTTAGATCGCGAAATCCATTTCAACAACAACCTCCGCCCCTGTTGTCACAGCCTGGAGCAATGTTCCTCAAGCCAATTCTCAAGCTTTCAAGGTAGTGTCTTCAACCGGCACAATGGCTTTTGAGAAACCTCTAGGGTCTTATAATATCTATAAGACCAGTACCTTCTCACCTGCCATTCCCGATAGCAGCACGCATTTCATGGTCACTTTGGGTACGAATAAGAGTGCTAAACTTCACGGGTCGACCGACTTCAACACTACTTGCACTGCTTCCAACGTTGGGCTTTGTTAGAGAGGGAACGTGGGGAACGGGGGGGATTTTCTGGTACGCTTCACTGACAAGTTATGGAATTGGCGAACCACTTTTGATTGTTATGTTGTTAGTTTATCAATTTTTTCCTTCAGATAGATTTTGAATATCGTAGCTTGCGATTGAGATGTAATGAGATCTCCTTTGTTCCTTCTCGAAACAAAAACAAACATTTCTCTAGTCTCTGCTTTCTATAAGAATTTCTCAATTATTATAGGATTATAGTGCATTGGGAGGAATGAATAATTATGTCTGAGAGTAGTGCCTTTTGAAGGGCAGAGTTTGCTCGAGTTTGTCAAAGAGCGCAGATATCTCGTTGTAAGTACTTAGAGCATCAAAAATCATTCTTTCGAACCACACACATATACCTTGAGGGAGGAACTCTTTTGAAAGACCCCGTTTTCCAAAAGTAGACAGTGACACTGAAACAAGTCTTTTCAATGAGAATCCAAACTTAGTGGATTTGCAAAAGCAACACTTCAACGAGTAGGCATTTGAAGGATTAACCTTGATTGGAGTTTGATTAATAAAGCGTTATGACAACTCATGCCCAAGCAAAATGCTCAGAATGCAAGTAAATTCCCCCAGCCTTGGAGCCCTTCAAAATATTCAAGTTCTCCTCTGCAACAGCATTCCGGACATCATTTTGCATCGTCGTAGGACCACAAACAAACACACTCAGCGACTGACTTGTTTCTGCCACCTTGGCCACTTCCTCTTTAATGACCATCAGCAGCTCCGGCCGACCTTGGAATTCCTTCATCGGCACCGCAGGTGGATGTCTTTCTCTAGCAGAACTGATTTCCTCGTTCGAAGATGTGGACTCCTTTGAGGTGATTGTGGGTTCCAGAACTTTGTTCAAATCATCCGCCTTTTCGGCTGCTTCCCCCGTTAGAAATACTTGCACTTGAACACTGGAAAATGAGCCCACATCCGAGAACTTCGATTGCAGCTTCTCAACCTCTTGAAGAAACCACATTCGACTGGCAATGTCGCGAGTGGTTAGAATCACACGCATAGAAAGGGGTCGCAAGTAACTCCCTCTATGGGCCTTCTCCACAACCGGTGATTCCTTTTCATCCTCGGAAACAATATGACCCTGCTCTTCGTCCGGTGCTATTAAACTAGATCTCAGATATTTCTCAACAAATGGTAAGCACCAACCAGCACCTGAACCCCCCGCAATGACGAGAACTTGGTCGGCGTCGTGGTATTTTCGCAAGTTGAGACCTCCGTAGGGACCATCAACAAGTGCAGAAACCAAAGCTCCGGGATTCGCCACAGCGTAGTCATACAACTTCTTCGTGAATCCTCCCTCATGACGAACGTAAAATACGAGCTCGGACTCCTGCTTTGGATCAACCGAAGGTAAAGAGCAGATGGTGAATGGATGTGCCGAAACTGCTTGAAGTAATCCGAAGCCTGTAAATCGAAGGAAGCAGTGATGTCCCGGTTCCCAGCGAAATTTCGCTGGGATCGTGATGCGAATAAATCCGTTCTCTTCGACGGATATCTTGGCCCTTTGTCTAATTCCATACTCAAAACAAGTTCGGAGCCATGGATAAATGTAACATGGAACATATACAGCGGCTGTAGCAACGAAATAATCCCTACGCGTGCATTAATTTGGAGCTTTAATACACTAGGGATCTGGATATTCATACCATGACGTGAGTATGTAGTCACAGTGCCAAAAAAATGTCACCATAAATATGACAACAGCAAATAAATGTGTAACCTTGAAGAACTCATATCCATACTTTCTGGTATACTCGGTTAGATATGCTTTCTTCATACCTGACCCACGTGCTACTTACCGAATGGTGCCGTGGGATGCAAATGTCAACCAAGCCTGGAAAATCAATGCGACGATTCCTGTCCAGTAGAATAGTAGACTCGAAGCAAAGGTCTTTTCCATGTCGTGAAATCGGACGTGGTAAACTATGAATGGAAATGTATGGAGGAGTGCGAGCAGAAAAAAAGCGTAGGAAATCCATCGATGGAACACTTGAAGTCTCTCGTGTGAAACGCCAGTGAGCAACGTAATCCAGTTCGTCTTACTCGCAGTGGCACTGGGCAAGATTAGTAAAACACCAAATCCAATGGTTTTCATTTAACCTACAAGATAAACGGCATACATGCTAGAGCCATCCATCCTGAGCGGGTCGCAAGTGGTGGTGACCCCCCCCAGTCCAAACTTGGCCAGTAGTAGGGTTGTGGTACTAAATCCATCACTACAAAACTGTTAGAAATTCGTAGTGCCTTGTAAACATCATCTTACAACTTACAGATGAAAAAGATAGCACCGGCGAGCCCCAGCAATAATACACCCAGGGGGGCCGAGTTCCATTGCAGCGCCTTAACATGAAAACCACGATATGATAAGTATCGGATACCTGCCATCAGTTTGTTCCATATATTGGGCCCTCGAAATCTACGATATCCAAGCACCTGCGACGATATGATATGTCCGAATGTGAATATTCCAATAGCAGTCATGAAAAATGCCACCGTTGGCAGCGCGTAAACAAAATCCGCGATATACCTATTGATAACCAATTAGTTCTCTCTTTTCTTTCCATTGTCAGTATTTGTCATACCAAAAGTGCCATCGTTCCTGGTAGTAAGCGCAATCTTCCACGGTCTTCTCGCCGCATTCGAATTCGCGACTGGAATGGAAGGTGACCATCCCTAACCAAGCGGGATCCATTACCATATCCATGGTGTCTAGTCTTTTGAGAAGCACAAGTGCTTCCTCTCTATTCCGTGAAAAACTGGGTGAGAAAGATACATGCAATGGTGATAAAAGAATACAAAATACATCCAGATCAATTGTATAAACAATGGACCCGGGTCAGCAATAATACTGCTATTAATAAGCGAGGAGGACCCTGAGCATATTTGAGCAACTTCGTTTCCTTGTACACTTGCTCGCATTTCCTTGCCTTGTGGCGGGGGCTATCGCGTGGGTTGGGTGGTTTTAGACTAGTTTTACGCATGAACCTCCTGAGAATGGAGCGTAAAAGCTTAAATTCCTACAGTAGGAAACATGATCTACGGCTAGTGAGCAGAAGTGGGGTGTGAACCGAAATCGTGAGTGCATTTGAGCAACTTTCCACAGCATCCCGGCGTAATGAGTGAGATTTCATTCGACGAATTGTTAGAGTGGGCGAAAGCTTGTCTGGAACGGGAACATGTACCCGCGCCTGTGTGCAATGGCAAATATCAATGAACTAGCCGTACTATAACGATATTCCTTCCCTCTACTATTTCAATTTCGCTGTTTTTCACACCAAAGGATTTACTTCTCGCTCCCATTCCATAAAACTTAACTAAGACTCCAGGATGGACATGTCAATGTCCATGGCAAGCTCCACAGCAATGGCAATGGCAACCGCAACTTCCTCCTCCTCCATGAACATGGCGACCTCAACAACCGACATGACCATGACACACATGATGGGAATGAACGAAATGGCCATGACCTTTTTCACATCAACAACCACACCTCTCTATTCCACCTCATGGGCTCCCAGTTCGACAGGAAAGTACGCGGGAACTTGCATCTTTCTCATCGCCTTCGGAACAATTTTTAGAGCACTGTTAGCAGTTCGAATAAATTTCTTCGAGGTCCTAGCAGTAATTAAATATGGCCGTCAAGAAGGAGTCATCTATCCATTTTCGGACGAAGGAAAAATGGCGCCCCGACCATGGAGGGCGAATGAAGCGGTGATGCTGGCTGCGATGGATGTTGTTTTGGCGGGATCCAGTTACTTACTGTTAGTTGAAGTGGCTCAAATAGGAAATAGAACGGCTTGCTGACCTGGTGATAGGATGATCGCAGTCATGACTATGAATGTTGGCTATTTCCTCTCAGTTCTGGCGGGTGTTTTTCTGGGAAGTCTCATATTTACTCGATTCATGGCTCACTCAGCGGCACACTGAGATGAGTCCTTTTTTTGTGAGATTGTGACGTTTATCGGGTGTAGAGGACGACAGCTTGAGATCAATTACATAAGAAATTAAACAATCGAAAGCTTCGGTCGCAAAAGGTGTAGTCGTTAATTCGTGAAGAAACTAGTAATTCTAATACAATCGGAGTGATACAAGGAAAACAACCCTGCAATTTGGGGATGTTAAAGAACCCCCCCCCCCCCCCTAATTTATTGAGAGGTCCACCTACTCGAACCACTCCTTTAATCGATAAGTGTTCCACTATCCAAAAAAGAATGCCGAGAGAGGATTTGACGTTGCCATGAACAAACATTCCAAAGTATACGAGAAACCCTTCATGTTGTAATTAGCCTCGAAGAACTGCTTCTTCGGATGCACGTCATTTTTTGAAGTTCCTAGAGAACACATTCTCGATAATGGCACTATTGATTTTTCCGTTTGCTATTGGCGCATGTTGGTATGTGATGAGTTGTATTAGGCAGACTTCCAATATTTTCTTCAGGAATATCTGGATCTTGAGACGTCATTGGAAACGGCGGAGTGATGGCACTATTTACACCTCCTTAGTTTCATCACTTTATATCCAATCCATCAATGACGCTTCAGAGTCAAAAGGGCAACATCAAGCATGGAGAGATTTGGATTAAGCGAAACCATCTCGTCCCACCATTCGATCGGAAGATTGTCGTATTTTGAGTTTTCCAAATCATCTAGCGTCTGTTGAAGATCGGGTGGCATTGGCGTCTTTTTGATGTTAGAAATTACCACAGAGTTGCTGTTTGTGCTTTGCTGGGGAGCTTCAGGACCAGTACCAACTTTGACAGGAGACCCACGAATGGATGAGATAGTGGAGTTGTTCTCAGGTGCAGGCGAGGGTAGCATTGCTGTTGAACGTGAATAGGGGTTACTCTGAAGATCCGATGAAGAGCTCGACCACGCAGTTGATCCTAATGATGCCATGGCAGTGTCTTGTGTTTGGTCCAGAATACCGCTCTGATCCAGTTTCATCATGTATGCCTGAAGGACGTCTTTGTGTCTCTTTAACGAGTCGCTTGTATAACCCATCTCAATCAACGCTCTGCGGAAGTCTCGCCACACGTTCTTTTCATCACCGGCATATGTTGACAACGAAAGGGACGAGGCTGCCGCCCCTTTTCGTTCTTCTTCCCTGTTTCGGGATGCCATAGTGTAGACATCTTTTCGGAGAAGTTCGAACTGTGATGTATGATGCACTTCTGCTTCTGCAATCCTTATCTTCAAGTCTCCGATACCTTGCTCTGATTGAGTCTTTGCCCTGTCAAACCCGATTTTCATCCTCCTCTCCATCCTCTCAAGGCCGTGAAGATGCATTTTGTCAATGAGAACGGATGTCATGGAGGTATAGTTGATAATCTTGAGCCGGATGTTTCCGAGCTCCCCTAACTTGCCTCTGAAACCAAGCTGAGCCCAAAGCCTTTCCATCGCACCGGCCCGACTGCCCGCTTCCAAAGCATTGTATTTTTTCAACACGACATCAAGGCCGGCGAGAATTTCCTTGCATCCGTCCACAATTTCGTTCAGCTGTGCTGTTGTCGAAGAGTCCTGTGCGAAGACCTTTGATCGCGGCTTCCCGGCTTCCGCTCGAATGGGTCGAAGGACATTGTGGAGATATCTGACTTCTTTGGCAATGTTTTTGTACTCCTCCCCAGCCTGTTGACAGCTGCGAACAACGCCATGCGCAAGCTTGACTAGAGCAACAAAATCGCCAGCAGAGAATCCAAACGACATGGCTACCACAACGCCGTAGCATACTAGAAAGAGACATGAGATAACCTCCAGAGGTGGGATAATCGAGAAAGATAAAATACACGCTATGTGTGCATTTCGTTCGCCTTATCAGCAGGGTTATTAATTAGGCTAAGCAGAAGGCTCCTCGCAAGGCGAAGTCACTTGGCTGGGCTCCGCTGGGCTCCCAGTGGACACTGAACGTGGCAGCATAATTTAGCGACCCCTCGTGATAAATCCACAAAAACAGGTCGTAAAAATATACAAAAAAATATGAGAAGAGGCCTAGTGCTCTAACTTACTTTGTCTAAAAACGCTGAAAGTCTTTATTCTATCTGCGTAATGCAGGCGTTAGTAATGGTGTAGATAGAGCTAAGGCTGCCACTTTCAATGTCGAACAGGAGGCTGGGCCACTATTATATGTTGTACCACATGCTATAAGCTCTTGGATGGAGTATATTGAATAACTTGCATGAATAGGAGGTACTAAAAAGAGTGAGCACTGGTCAGGTGACGCAGTCGTTGGTAGTTGAGGTACTGGTGTAACTTGAGGGATGGTTCGTCGAAATAAATCTCAAGAATCCTTCTCCAACCACTTTGCAGACGCCTCATACAATCTTCCCAAAGCAGGCTCAAGACCAATCAATTTGTCGTGATATGGCTTATGAACTCTGTTCAGAAAATGCAAATAACCGACTACCTTGAAGTCCCAATAACTGACTTCATTTCCCTTGATGAACGGTCCCTCCTCTCGTTTCAACACCTCCCCAAGACCCTTAATTCCCGGCAACATCTCCGCCCATATCTTCTCCTGGTCTTGGCTCTCCCCATAATCCTCAAGAGACTTTCCACCGCAGAAAATCTCCTCTCTGGTTCGTGTGAAATACTCCGCACATGGGGGAAGGAGCACATTCTTTGGAACGAGGGGCATCCACAAACCCCGTGAAGGGCCGACCATCTCACCAAACAATCTGGCCAGCTCTGCATCTTCTGGAAGGCTTATTGGCAGTGGTGGACTTGGATATTGTTCGTCAAGGTACGTTGCGATATGCTCGGAGTCCATGATGTATTTGCCATCTTTGGTGCGAATTCCTGGGATTGTCCATCCAGTGGTGGTATTTTGTGAATCAGGAGCTGGAGGGATGCCAAAGGATTTGAAGAGGGGTGCAATTTCAGGATATGCGACCCATTGAGTGGTGTAAGGGATGTTTTTGTAGTTCAGGAAGAGACGGGTCTTCCATGGATTTGGCGACCATGAAGTACCTTGTCGACTGGGAATATCGTAGAGTATAATTTGTTCGGTCATCGTTGTGTTTGGAATTTTGTTTGACATGTTGTGAGGTTTAAGGTTTTTATGGGGGGTTTATGAGGGGTAATGACATGACATCGGGGATAACAGTAAGTGCTTACCAATTAATAATTGTTTGGCCCACCATTGGAGTCGTTCGTTCCTGCTTTGAAATTAAACTACCAAGTACGACCTGATGTCTCTCCCAGACCGACTATGAACACAGGAGACACCTAAGACTTCGTGTTCCTTCCCACCAGCCTTATTTCGCAGCATGGCGAGAGCCCAAGCACTGATCATGGCAAGAGCGAGAAGGGAATCTGGAAGGCACCATCTCCGGAATATCTTGCCAATGATAATAATCCAGCCATGTACGGAGGGAGTTGACTTCTTCGATTCTATCCACCGAAGCTTGGGAGCTCTTCTCTGGGTTCTCAGCTGTCGTGGAGCGAGAGAATCCACGCCATCTGTTTCTGACAGTCCCGAGAGTACCAGATCACTGTTTAAGATGTATGCCACCATGATGAAGTGTGCAATCGTTCTGAAGTCCTTTGGGTTTCAACTCTTTTCTGCTAGTGTATGGAATATGCGATCGAGGTTGGGTTGTTGGCGCATCTCAAGCCTCGTCGTGCGTGGCGGCCATAGCCCCCCCCCTTCTTCCCCCCTCCAAGAAACCATTACTTGATATCAATTTTCGGCAGAAAGGAGGGCTGGAAATTGAACTGGTTGTTCGGTTCGTCGGGAACCGCAAATGCCCTGGAAAGCCTAGTGCTTCAAAGTCTGTTTTGGCGTTCCATGTTAGCTTGAATATTTGCCAAATAGAGAAAGAGGGCTCTTGAATTCCACGCAACACCCTCCCCTAGCTTTCATCTAGTAGAGCTCTTTGGCAGTGGTTGTTGAAGCGTTGAGGACGAGACAATGGACGTGGGAGTGCAGGTGGGGTGAAATTTGGAGTTACCTCAAGGTCATCGTGAATTCATGCCTGAGGATAACCTAACCGATTTCCCTGGCTCGTGCACGCCTCTGGCAAAAGCCCGCCTCTTAGATTTTATCCCCCCATGTAAAAAGCTATATAGAGTAACAACCATACATTAGAATTACATTCAATTAAGTATAGAGATAGATAAAAGGCATTTAATTAGATAATAAGTACAAAAGACTATACGCGAGCACGAAGTAGTAGTCTAATATACTATCTCTATCGAGTTTCCTCTACTACTAGAGCTACCTCTTAATCTAGAAGTATAATAGAAAGATTAATCTTTTTACTTAGCTTTTTAAGCTCTTTTGGTCTCTTTTTAGCTCCTTTCTTAGCCTTGGGCATACTTAGAGTAGACTTCTATAGTGTAATATATATACTCTTCTTCTACTTTAGAGCTTTTAGAGTTATAGTAGCTAGCTTCTTATAGAGCTAATCTTCTACTCTTATATTAGCTAACTCCTCCTCCTTACGTTGTCTTATAAGAGTATTAGCCTTTCTAATAACTCTCCTCTACTCCTTTACCTCTTCTTTAGTCTCTAAAGCCTTTTCTCTCTTAAACTAGTACTCTCGAGGTTATACTACCTTTCTAGAGAAGTATACTTCTACTCTCTTACTTATTTCCTTGTAAAGATTAAGTCTCTTACTCTTCTTTCTCTTCTAATTCTTAAGTATAATAGCTATCTGTAGTCTATAGTTCTTATACTCTAGTATAGAGACTTTAGAAGAAAGAGTCTATAGTAAAGAAAAGATCTTATAAGCTTTAAGCTCTAAGAAAGACTTCTTAAAGTCTAAGAACGTACGTCGTATTACCTTTAAAGTAAGAGGTGTTTTTATATCTTTTATAGGTTTCTAGATTAGTAGAGTAGACTTTATTACTTATATAACTATGTTTTCCCTCTAAACTAGCTATATTCTAGCCTTCTCGAGAGTATATATAATATTCTATTCTATAAAAGTAAGATTCTAGATATTCTTAAATATTTAAAAGAAAAAGCGCTTAGATATTAAGACTAATCTACTAGCTCTTTATATAAGTTTATTAAGCTCGATACTATAGTATAAAGTAAGAGATTAGAAAAAGTCTATATTAAGAGGCTATAACTAATATATAGTATAAAGATATAAAATTATAATAATAATATAATATTAGCTAGTAAATTTAATAAACTTTATATTAATATATAAGAAGTAGTCGTCTATAAGAAGGAGTTAGTAAGCTCTTATACTCTTTAGTTTTATATATAGTTTAAAGATCTTTTCTAGTATAACGATTCTTAAACTAACTAACTAAGGTAACTAAGTATTACTAGAGTTTATTACTTATAATAAGATATAATCGTAGACTAGATGTTTACTTAAAGGTAAACTCGTTACTTAACTATAAAGCTGTTAAGGTAATAATAATAATATAATATTAAGTTAAGTATAAAGCTTCTATCTAATAGTAGATATACTAGTACTATATAGAACCTTTCTACTCCTAGATCTACTCTAGATCTCTAGACTTGTTTAGATCTCTAAGGGATTCTCTAGAATCTATTATATAATTTACAACTATATAAAATCCTTAGATCGCTTAGCTAACCTAAGCGACCGGTCTAATACTATAAGAGTATATAATAGTACTTAACCTATTAGAACGCCGCCTAGTCTTTACTAGTTATATATATACGTGATTCGTAACATCTAGCTACTTTAGACTAAAGGTATTAGATAACTAGCTGTTTTCTTAGAAACTAAACTATATATTAAAGTCTTCTTTAATCTATTTAGTCTAGAAACTCTATAAGTCTTCTAAATAACTCTTATAAATAAGAAGTAGAGAGATCGCTTATCTAATAGCTAAGATATATACTAGTAGAGAAATAAACTCTCTAGAACTATCTTACTTTTTCTTAGTAATATATTCTTTCTTATATACTAAGTAACTTATTATACGCTTTATAGATCAGCTAAACTCTATAAGAAAGCTCTTCTTATTAAAGTTATAGATGTTATACTTCTCGATAATTTATATAAGCTAAGGAAATAAGATAATATTAGTCTCTAGACTTAAAGTAAGAATAGTAGAGAGAAAATATATAAATATTAAAGTAAAGAAGAGTATAAGTATAGACATATATTTAGCTATAACTCTTAGGTTCTTAATATTCTTAAGATAGCCGCTATATAATCTATTCTTATACCTCTAGATAAATTCGCTAGTCTAGTTCTTTTCTACCTTACTCTTATATATCTCTTCTATAAAGTTCTTAATAATAGAAGAAGTCAGTAGTATTCCTCGGTTCGTAAGCTTATTAATCTACTAAATCAAGACCTCCTCTTACTCTCTAGTAAGTACTTAGTAGTAAAACGCGGTTGCCTCTCTATATGTCTTAGTTAAGCCTCTAATCCTTTATAAGATAGTAGTATAGTCATATCTATACTTCTTAGCTACCTTAGTATAATTGCTATGCTCTCCTCTTTCAAATGCTGCTACCGCTAAGTTGATCTGATGAGATTTTTCTGCCCTGGCCATGGTTAAAGTGGTGATAGTAGAGTAAAAAAGAGAGACTTTTCAGTGGGCTTTTGCCAGGGACGTGCACGAGCCAGGGAAATCGGTTAGCGCCCGAAACTCCTGAGACTCCAAAAAAAATGTTACCCGTCCTACAACCAACGACACTTTGGTCAATTGCACCTCTACCCAATCCACCTGGCCATACTCGTACTTCTCGGCGCTCATGGCGTCCAAAAACAAGCAGCTTTCATGGTGGTCTTGAACTTCGACCTCGAGAGTTCCTCCTGTGGTAACTCTCTCTTTCGGCTCATCCAAGATATGCAACCTGATTTATTGTTTCTCGATTCTCACGCTTTGTTTTTTTCCTTTATTTTTGGCGAATTAGTTTGTTCGTCGTATGGATTCATTGTCTTGTTGATTTGTTCTATATTTCTCGTATTCAATTCCTCTTCACTCTTTGCAGGTACTGGTTTTACCCAAGGAATTTTTCTCATGAAGTAGTAAAGTCCCCATGCTGTCCAAATACCTTCAAAAAAAGATTTGTCTTAGGCGTGAGGTGTCAGGGCATGTCATGGCCTAAATCAGGGGTGTTTACGTATGTTTAGAGACCAGGAAAAAACTCAATCCAAGATCATCACCTTTCTGAGATGGGAAGATCTAGCTGATGGACTCAAAGCAGAGCCACCTTGTCGGGCTATCGTGCCCGTCCCATCCAACGAACAAGATGCTGAACCGCCATTTTGAGAAAGGTACTTGTAGGATCACAACAGAGAAAGCCTAAGCAAAACCAAATTTCCACTATCTAAGAGGAGCTTGAGCCAATGGTGAAGATTCTTGTCTAACCATTTGGCTCTGCCTATTGAGGAGGACTTAGATCAGGACTATGGTCTTTCTTACTAGAATGTCTCTTTCTGAAGATGGCCGTCATTTGCGATGTATGTTACACTGCATATCATCCCACCCGTGGGTTTATTTTTAGCACCCTCACTTTAGGCAATAAAGAGCCCCGCCATGAAACTCTAGGCTTACTTCATTCCTCTTGACATATCATCTACTCTCGAGCATATTCCTACTCATTCCGTATTCTTGCAAAACACATTGAACTGGCATTACAAAAGTTAAAATGGCTTCCATCACCGAACAAACGAAACAGGACTATGACAGCTCTGCCGCCCTTTACAATGATTATGCCTCCCTTCCCACCGGGCGCATCGAATGCGAATTGATTGAACTTGCACTCGGCGACTGCACTGGTCTCTCAGTTCTCGACCTCGCCGGGGGGACCGGCCTTCATGCTCGTCAAGCGATAGACCTTGGAGCATCCCTCGTCGACGTCGTCGACATAACCCCCAAGATGCTCGAGATCGGGCAAAACATCGAGACATCCCTTCGTGGTGACGACAAAAAGATCAACTACTACGAAGCCGACGCGTCAAAATCAGTGTCCCACCTCCCATTACGCAAAGACGGTTACGACATCGTCATGGGAAATTGGCTTTTCAGTTACGCGGATACTTTGGAAGTGCTAGAAGGGATGTTCCTCAACATCCAGAGGAATCTCAAGCCAGGCGGTCGTTTTATTGGTGTGAGAGATGCGGATCCGACGAGTCCTTATTTGAAGACTGCTAAGTATGGTGCTTCGTGTACATGGGTTAAGGAAATTCCTGGTGGGGTGAAATATTGGTGCGTGCTTCACTCAACGCCGCCGATTGAGTTTGAGGCTTCTTCCCTTGAAGTGATATACTCGGGGTCGACGGAGATGTATGAGAAATATGGTCTTACTGGTGTGGAGGTGGTACCGTATGAGAAGACAGAGGTCGTGAGGAATGATCCAGAGTTTTGGCAGGAGTTTTTGGAGAGGCCTTGTCTGGCTGTTGTTAAGGCTCGGATGAAGTAATGTTGGATGGGAAATGTTCGTCATTTTTCAAGTGTTCAGTTACAAAGATTGATGTATTTCGACAACTCGTTCTCGTTACTTTCATGTTAAAAAAGGCTCTGTTCCGAGTACACCTGCCTTCCTGGGAAGCGTGTGGGATTTTCTGGACAATCACGAGTATTTTTTGAGAGTATCTAGAAGATTGATAACGTCTACTTGTTCATTATCATAAAACACCCAAACGACATGACTTGTTCTTTCAGAGGGAGTGTGGTTTCACAACGTGGGGGAATGCTGTGGAACCTTACTTCTTTCCAACAATTCTCAAATACTATTTACGTAAAGACACACCGTAGAAATACAATCTCAATCAACCCAAATGCACCACTACGCTTTTGGGGTTATTCTTGGCGCACTGCGCGAAACTTGCTCAAACCACCGCCACTCCTCTGAAATGACAAAAAATAGATCCGAAGCTAAGATAGGCCCAGATATTGTACAGTCAAGGGATAGAGCGAAGGACCAATTGGTCATAACTCTTGTTCTAGATGTTGATGTATGGTGTGCCGAAATTATGGGTAGAAATTATTTCTTGTTGTGGTCTTCGTTAAGCGAGTGGTTGACATTAGACTACTCATTTATCTGGGAATCACATTCCGTTTTGTGGGCGCAGTAAAATACCCCATTCATCTTCACGTGTAACAAAGTATGAGAGCAAGAGTACCAAGGTCGTCGAGCTCGTTAAATCGAGTCATCGACTGTATGTCCCTTGTAATTGCTAATAAAATACAAATGCCCTAACCTCAATACTCTGCCTCAACATCCCACTCCCTCCAGCCCCCAAATCAAAAGAACAATGCGGAACCGCAAGACTCTGACCCTTTTCGGAATCAAAAGCGTTGAAAATCGTGACTTCGGAATCTAATTGATCGGGGACGTAATACCACTTGTGGTTCGGATTGTGATATACTTGAAAGACCTCGTTGGCTACTTTGGGGAAGACTTCATCGACGGCTAAGAGGTCCTTATCTCGATTCACGCTTTTGGGATCTAGGTATGCCATGGGAAAGTCTCTGCATGGGCCGGTGAGAGGTTTCCATATACTAGGAATGTCAGTGATACAAGATTGTTTCAAAAAAAAAAAGGGAGGTAGAAGGTGATTTACTTGATGACTTGATATTTTCGACTCAATAACCTTTCCTTCTCGTTGCCGAAATATTTATCTGCTCTCGAATCAAGCTCTGCAGCTGTATAATCTAAGAACTAGTCAGTTCTGTCTATCAAACTAGTTGTAGATTGAAATACCGATATGCGCCGAAAGCGATGGTTGAATGGCCTGTTCATTTCTCTCTCCCTTCTCTTTCAGTGGAAAAGACGAGGTTCGCTTCCTCAATAGCCAATCGAAGATGGTGACATCCTCAGCACCTAATGCATCGCAAACACATTGGTGTAGCTCAGGAAGATATTTCTTTTCAATCCAGTCATCGTCATCGAAGTTCTCCGGTTGCATCTTGCTGCTGTCTATCTGTGCCACTTTTATGCCATGTTCTTCATATGGCAGTTTCGCTGTTCGAAAATTGCGGATTTTGATTCCAGACACGGGGTGGATCTCGAAATTATTAGCTGGAAAACCGGTTGAGGTGGCGTATTGAAGGATGTATGGTTTCTCGTTGACTGGTCTCTTGTTGTCTTTGTGAACGTATCTGATGGTCGCTGTTATTGTATCTGACATCTTTACTTAGGTTGAAGAAGAAGTTGGGTTTGATTTTGACACTTCTAAATGATTGCAGCTTGGTCAAAGTCAAGAGATTCTTCGAAGGGTGTTGCTCTTTTCCTTCTGTGGCCAAGTCAAGGCTACCCAGATGAGGTGTATTTGCAGCGGAAAGAATATGGGAACAAAATATTCTGTCGTAAATCACGTCACATAGACGTTCTGAGGGCAGCAAGGGAGGAAACGCGGGGGAGCAAGTTCTTGCGGGGAAGACACATAGGGAATGAGTATATTTGAGTGGATTACCCCACGTCGATAAAATCCTTGAGCCACTGATAAAGGTCTCGGAGAGTGCGAGGGTGTCCTGGACTTGATCTTCTCTGGTCAAAAGCTCAATAAACAACGTAAAGTATGCATAACAAGTTCAGCCTGATGTCATAATTGAAACCGCAATCTGGCACGCAAAACACAAGGAGTATTTCAAATCGCAACCAAAATATTTTGTACTTTCGGTGAGCACATTTCTATTTAATCACCTGCTTCACCCCAGAATCTTCTCCAACAACAACCTCTCCAACATCCTCTCCAAGACCAAGACCAACGCCAACGCCAACAAAACAATCTTCCACTAAAACCCCTCTTCATCACAACAATGCCTTCCACCCAAGAAACACAACCATGGAAGTCCGTCTGGCCCGCCTCAGACACCCCCTCGAACCAAGCAACCTCCCCGCCCAAAGATCTCTCCGAACAAGAACTCACCAACCAACGCGCCTACGGCACCCACGCCTCCAACAGCAAGGGACGAATCGTCCACATTGAGAAGAAGAAGGTGGTTGAGAAGAAGTGTGAGTCTGCTTCATTTTTGGTATTGGTAAAAGTGATTGATGAGTTTAGGATTCAATTACGCGCGAGCTCAGGTGTAATGGGTAGCTACTAGGTTAAGTTGGAACTCACTCTTTTGGACTTTGGAGATTCAGCGGTTTGTTGAGAGTTCGGATCGAGGGGGTGGGAAAGGACAGGGGCAGGAGAACAGACAAGTCAAATTGTGACTACAAGATGGTTGATATCTATTATTCTATCTGAACGTGAGCTAGAACAATATATCTCTTGTGAAGTCCCTTGAATCTTTCCCTGAGAAACCCCCTTCGAGGTTTTTGAAATCAATTGCCCCCCCCCCCCCCCCCGGATCCTCACTCGCTTAAGCCCCCTAAACCTTCAACGCTCCCCCCCACGAAACTCGCTCTACCATCACTGATTCTAAAACTCACTTCTCACATTTGACATTCAGTATTCATATAGATATGATAAATATGCTTTCTCTGAGGTATTATGAGCAAGTTGAAGCACGAATAAGCCACATAAAGTGATGGAGGCATATTGAGAAGCTTACATGCATATTTGGAGACTTGGCTTTGCTTGGTATGTAAGGATCAGATATTGGCGCATATTTTAGTCGTGTTATACGAATTTGATAAGCTCGTAGCACATTCGACTGATGCAGTTCCGCTACTGTCATTGCGATTTCTTAAGCAATGGAGAAATAGAAAGTTAGATATCCCAAACGGTACAGTCGTACGAGATTGAACTGAATGAGAGAGTCATTTCAAGTAGAGCACATTCAAGATTATCAAAACTCAAAGACTCCCAGGAGATAGAGGGGGGGGAAAGGTGTTTGGAATTCATTTTGTCCGCTCCTCGCGCCTGCCGCCATGGTATTCATACCCCCACTAACTCCAATAAAACCAACAAAACCAACAAAAAACACATCTAACAACTAAACCTCTCCTCCCAAAACCTCACACCAACACCTCTCCTCGCCAAACGACTCACAGCAACCCGAACTTCATCAGCCATCCCACCCGGCCCACAAACCACCACCCCCGTCCCCCCCACAACACCCCCCTCCTCCAATTCCCCCTCCAAAACATCCCTGAAATTAAATCTCTCCCCAATCTTAACGACGACCCCGGCTTTTCCCCATGTCGTTTGGTCGTCAATTGTAGAGATGTTGTCTCCTAGTAACTTCTCCACCGCCGTGACGAGGGGCTGACTTCTCACGCCCCAGTATAGTTTTACTTGTCCATGCGCAGCAAACAATTTCCGATCGATAAGTGGTAGAACGGCCGTGATGCCCACGCCTCCAGCGAGGATAATGAGGTTTGGGTGTTGATGAGAAGGATGGATGTTTGGTGAGGGTAGGAGAGACATAGTTGAGTTTCCGTACGAAGATTCGACGAGGACTGGAATACCATTCTCCCCTCTCCCAGCGAGTCCCGCGAGTTGGGCCGTCACTCCCTCTCTTTTGCGGACGAAAAATGTGATGCCTGGTTTTTGGGTATGATATGGCGGATGGATATTCCTCGCTGCAGCTTTTACTTCTTTCCCATTACCGGACTCCAGATCCTCGGAGGGAAGCGAATTGTTTCTAGAGGAAGACTGGATACCAGAAATGGGAAGTATAGAGAAAGGATGGTTCTCCCAGATCCGCCAGGAAAGCGTGGGGAAATACAGGTGTGCCTGTCCTTCCGCTTCGACGCCGGGAATCTCAATCTGGATGTAATCTTCATCGATGATGGAGATGTAAGCTCTACTCCCAAATCCATTTTTCACGATTCTATACGGTCTTGCAAGGAACCAGTCCGCCGCCCAAATGGCAAATGCAATTGCAACCCATAGTTCGTAGCCCCATTGCCAATGGTATCTCAAGTAAATGTGCAGAAAACACCCGATGAGCGCAAGGAGTACCCATACAAAATGCCAGGCAAGGAAGAACTCATAGGCCTTTCGACGAATGGGGAGGAGAGAACCTGGGAGTATGAAGACAAGGGATAGAGTGGCGATGATTCCCCAGTACCAGTATGGGTATGCACTTTCCTCTTTCAAAGCAGCAGAGTCGTAGTTGTAAAATTGAAGGTAAAGTGCCGAGTGCAGACAGGCTTGAAGGATGCAGATGACTGCTATCCAGCGATGGAGGAGGACGAAGGTGTTTCGTGACCAACTTGTTAGATAAAGAAGTAGACTGTTACGACTGCCATGGTATTAGCACAATACAGAAAAAGGGACGGACTAAGAATACCTAGAGTACAAAATCGCCAAACTGAGGTTGGCGAAACTCAACATTCCTGTTCGATTGGCTATCCATTCTACCATCTCATTTGATACTGATGTGAACCAGAGATTGGGCCATGTAACTTGATACCCTACTGCGCACAAGATGATGTTGATACCCCAGATGTAGAATATAAATAGCGCCTGTCCTCTTGTAGGCATAATCCCCAGCCCGAACAGAACAGGAACAGCATGATTGGATCCAAAGAAAGGGGGATCAATCACGTGTGCGTAAAACTTGCTAACCCAAGCATGCGGGAAAGGCAGAAAGCGAAGTAGCGAGAAGAATATCGGGGCCAAGCTACAGCTAAGAAGTATAGCCAGTCTGCATTACGAAACCTCATCAGCAAAAAAAACCAAATTCTCATAAGATGTCTAGGGTTGACAAACAGGAAGTCGCCCACTTACGCATACTGATTATCCACTGAAATGTTGATCTCAATTCCTTCCAACGCTCCAAGATTCATAAGATACATATGTCCACTCACCAACTCCGTCCCATTCAACACCTCGCTCGAATTATGCACCGTCGTCGGATCTCCTCCTATCATCCCAAGAGCATGCTGATAAGAATATTTCGGTTTCGGCTGTGCATCCACATCCATCCGTCCCGACACATTCTCCTCCCAATACTCTTCCAGCTTCGAAATCGGTGTAACAGCAGGACAATAGGTATACATACACCAAGCCAACGAAGTGAGGAAGTGGTCGTTAGTCGCATAACAGACTGGTGTTGGGGGTGCCATGTGCATCATCTCTCTCTTGGATTTTTTCACACGCATATCCATTCCCTCCATACCATCCATTCCGGTGGGCGTGGATGAGGAATGGGACGTACAATCCAACATCCACGAGCCCATTGTTGCGCGACAGGCGTATGCACAAGTAACTGGAGCATACATCTCCAACCCCAACCCAACCGTTCCATGACTAGCAATCCTTCCGTAGAAATCCTTTGCGTAGGTTCGACCCAGCAAGAAAGGGAGGACGAGGAGTTTCCTCATGCTGAAGTGTAAAAAGGCAACAAAATTTGACACTTCTCAGATACAACAGAAATCCGGAAACAAGTGGGCTTAAAGTCCATGTTAAAGCAATCCGAAATCCCTTAGCCATTCAGCCTTCTTTCCTAAGTGGTGATGGGAAATCAAGCCACCCGCACTGGGTATTGAGAAGAAATGCGCAAGTTTTCGTTGGACCGTATCCGGGGTGATTCCCAAGGGGGTGCATTTACGCGGACTTGGCACTGGGGGTGGGGAGGTTACACCGCATATAATATATAAGGCCTGTTTATTTTGTCAACAATAGAAAAAGAAAAAGATGTGAGAGTATTATTCTCCATTTTGCTCACTCAATTAGTTCGTTGTTGACAGGTACCTAAGTTGTGTTGAAAGATTCGTACCTTTCCCGTTTCCTCCCCTTCGTCGTTGAGACCCTCGTCAGAAAGAAGGAACGAGCGACAAAGACGAATGGCAACAAAAAAGAGGTATCCAGAAATCATACCTCCCCTAGCAAAAATCCCTCAAAAATCACAAACTAGTCAAAATCACCAGTCAAAATTCCATGGAGTAAAATACAACTCCCCGTTTATATCCTTACTTTCTCTCCTAGTAGACGTCCCCAATAAAACAACGACGGGAGAGACCAAAAAAAAGAAAAAGAAGAGAAAAAGAATGGGAATCCATCTGATGCGTTAACCGCTATACAGGTGGAGTAGAAATCTCAATAGGAAACCCGGGTGGAAACCGAGAAAAAGCAAGAGAGGAATAATTCAAACTCCATCCTAATCCTAACTCGAACTCCATCCCACCACGAAAAATCAGTTCCCACATTCTCATCTTAAGAGAAGGAACTCCTGAGGAGACCGAAGCCAACAAACAAACACCGTAAGACCTAGTCCGAATTTCTGTCATCACGTCGCTAAATCCTATCTATGCTAGCAGATTCAAGCACACAAACAACAGGAGTAAAAATACACAACATTTCATCTAACCATTCAGTATCCAAAACCAAAAAAAAAGATATCTCCCAACTCCTCTAATAATGCAACTGATCCGGTCCCGGGCCCTTATAATCCATTTCACCGTCCCTCCCCCCAGACCTCGAATCCCCGGTCCCATTAGCAGCCCTACCAATCTCCCCCTCCCCATCCACAATCCTCATCCCCCCAACCATCCCCCTCGCCTCCCCCTCCGCCCTCGCCCTCCCATCATGCACATCCCCCTCCTCAAACCTCTCCACCACCTTCGTCTCCCCCAACTGCCTCCTCTCCTCATAATTACTCCCGCCACCAAACACCCGTCTCAACTCCGCGCACGCCTCCGCATAACATTTATCCGCCGACGCCGGGAACTTCAGGGGATTAGGCTTCTTATCGAAAGCGTGAACAACGGCCTTCACTAAACCCCCATGTACAGTTTTCCCAACCTCAGGACCCGAGAGGCGCTCGCCAAAGGCGACGCCTTCGGCATTCAACATGTCGTATTCGCAGGTGTAGAGGATGATATCTTGGGGGTAGGCGGCTTTGAGGACGGCGTCTGAGGCGGCGGCGGGGGAGAGGTAGGGGTCGGTGAGGTCGATGGTGTCGGGGGGTTGCATGTAGGATTTGTCGAAGAGGTCGGTGAGCATGGGGGGGAGATTCTTTTCTGGGTGTGGGTTGGTGGCGCGTTTCTCGTCGCGAGTTTGGCGGAAGTCGGTGGGGGGGTAGAAGGAGACTATTGCGCAGAGGGTGAGATCTGGGACTGATTGTTCGATTTCTAGGGCGGTGGGTTCGAGGTCTGTAAGTTTGTAGACGGAGCCAAAGGAGTGGCTTGCTACTGGACTTGGTCGTGGGAGGGAAAGTGTGGAGGAGGCGGCTGAGGAGGAAGTTCCTACTCCGTTTGGTGGTGATAATGTGTCTGATGACTTTTGCTTTTGCTTTTTGCTTAGGTTGGCTTCTGCTATACGTCTTCTTCCCGCTTCGTTTTGTAGATCGTGGAGCATCAGGGGGACGGTAAATGCAAAATTCCCTCCTGCTGAGAAGCCTGATAAAGCCATTCTTTTGGGATCGAGTTGTAACTCTTCAGCATGGGATGCCAAATATATCAGGGCATCCGTCCCATCCTCTACTCCCACACTGAATGGATGTTCTGGCGCAAGTCTGTATTCAACAGAAACAAGAACCGCTTCCACCACACCTGTCACCGTTGCAGCCCATCTCGCATCGTCGGTTCCCGTTCCCAGTGTAAATCCCCCGCCATGGAAATTCACCACCACAGGATATCGATATCCCTCCGGCGCTTCGAAATATGATGGTGGGACGTAGAAAACCAGTGTGAATGTGCCACCTTTATCTGATAACCTCGAGGGTATTACGATCTTGAAATTGGGTGTAGGAGGTTTGGGATCGGCAAAGTGGTGGAACTTCATGCCAATGGCCATCAAGGCCCTCCATATTACGGCTTTCACCATGAGCGTCCAGTGAACAGACTCAATGCTCATGTATATGTGGCTCCTCGGGTGACAAAAATCAGCTGAAAGGGTTGAGAGGGTGTTAATGATTTGGGAGGGAGTAAGTTGGTGGTGGAAATGTAGTTCGGGGTTCTGATATTGGTGGGGTGTTCCCAAGGATGAGGTGGTGAGGTGGTCTGTCCGTCTATGGTGGGGTTGAAAAGATAGAGATCAAGACCACTTGCAAAACCAGGAAGAGGACTCCTCGTCCGTATATCAGGGTTTGATAAATGGCCTAGGTTAGTACTTAGTACTGCAGGGTGGTTACCAGTTACCTTTCCAGTCGCCTTTGACTCGTGGTTTGCGTGGCTCAGCCCCTCAGTAATCCAATTGCAGCTCGTCCAATCACAACATGCAAGAATAATTGAGCCATCGGATTTCCTTCTATGAATGCAATAAAATGCTTCTCGAAACCAGATATCATTGGATGTCAGGATCTTCCATGTTCTAGTGGCCTTTCGATATGCCTTGAGTCGTTGATCGCGAGCAGAAATAAAGCGTTGCGAGGGTTGAAACGAATCGTGGCTGCGATAGAGTGAGCAAGCCAGTTTCAGGGGTGAGAGGTCTACGTCATACCTGCCTTGTAATTAAGGCCGTCAATTCGAAAGAGCGAATATTACGATAATATTATTAAATATAATAGATATTCCTAGCGGATTCTAACGATTATATGGAAAGTATGTCTTTATATCTATAGTTCTCTATATAATTTATATATATAATAGAATTATATATAACGTAGTTTATTAGCGAGTCGATTATATTACTAAGTCGATTACTTTTTCTTAGTACTAAACTTTATATCTAAATAAATTAACTATAACATATTAAATTAATCATCGCTCTTAGAATCTAACGAACTGGATACATCTATAACTTCTTAATAAGTTCGCGCGTTATAACTAGCTTTTCTATAAGTTCTATAGTACTATCTAGAAGGTTACTTCTTCTTATAACTAGACCTTACCTCGTATACGTCGCGTTATACTTACTTATCTATATCCTTCTAAGCTAAAATATCCTGTACATCCTCTACTATAAGTGCTCTCTCTTAACGGATACAAGTCTTTTTAGCTCTATAGCGTTTACTTAGAGCTTTATTTATTATATAAAGAGTATAGACCTTTAGAGGCCTTAGAGTTATCTTATATACTATTTACTCTATACTCTTTACTAACGTAGTAACTATTTAAAAAAGCGGAGTTAGCGAGCTTTCTTAGTAATAAGCTATACGAGTTCGTATAAGAGTTAATTATAAAAGTACTTTAGTTAGATTTAAAGAGGTCTAGAACATCTAAGAGAGAGAGTTAGTACTAGATAGCTAAGAAGAAGTTAGAGTCTATAACCTTATATTAAGCTTTAAAAGAACTACTTACGAGTTAAAAGATACTAGACTAGCTCTATAGAATCTAGTCTAATAGTTTAGAACTATTATTATTTTCTTATATACTACTATAAAGGCTAGAAAGAACTTAACCTTTATAATATAGTTAATATAAGTCTTAATAAACGTTTTAATCTACTAACTATATATCTGTTTTAAAATACTATAGTATCTAATATTAAGTAGTTAGATTAGATAGAATAAATAAGAAGGTAGTCTAAGAGTAATAATATTATATATCTTATAGTACTCTTAGAACTTAGCTAATTTATAACTCTTATACTTATCTAAAACTAGTATTCGATATAGACTCTTTATATAAGCTATAGTATATTTATTAAAGTACTTAAGCTCTCTCTATTAATATAGATAATTACTATAGTCTATTTCCAATTATCTAGCTAAACTATATTACCTCTACTATACTAGTCTACTTAAGTAACAACTATTCTAGAATAAATAATATCTATTATAAACTTAGTTTCGTCGAAATTCTAAAAATCGTAGTCTTAAATACTATATTCTACTCTTATATTCTCTACTAGTCGAAACTATATACTAATAAGCTTAGAATCTTTATATAAGGCTCTTTAGAAGTTATAAACGCGATTAACACATGTCTTTAAGACTAGTTATCGTTATATAAATCGATATACTATAAGAAACTTAGATTAAGAGAGTTAGATTAACTAGAGGCTTAATAAGTATATAGTCTTAGCGAGGCGACAGGCGTGCGAGTATAACTCGACGATAGCTTATAAGTAGACTAATACTACTAATACTATAGATAGTTTCGAGAAGTATATAGATAGAAGAGATTATTTAAGAGTTCTAGGCCTATATAACTATAAGGTAGACGAAGGTATAAGAGAGTATCGTTTATTCTATATTCTAATAGAATACTAATTATTCTACTACGTCTATATACTCTACTACTTATTTAGTTCCTTATATATACCTAGAGCTTACTAATATATCTTTCTCTCTATAATTTAAGAATAAAATTAGCTATATCTTCTATACTAGTAAGCTAGAGTATAAATTCTCTAGAATCTATATTAAGTATATACTAAATAATTACTTCCTTCTCTAACTTAGTTAACTTATAATAATTAGCTTTAGAATTAGAGTAGTAGATTTAGCTAGCTATTCTATCGAAAAGAGTTATATATAATACTTTATAGGTTTTCGCTATAGAGTATTTACTTAGTTTTTTAGACGTTTAAATAGCCTCGATAGCTAGAATAATTCGCTCTTCTTAAGTTTAAACTTCTATAATAAATAGTTAAGAAAATATATATTAAAATTTTAGAAGTTTAGACTAAGAAAAAGTAATCGACTCGGTAATATAATCGACTTACTAATAAACTATATTAGTATCTTTTTTAATAATCTAATTAATCTAGTCTAACTAATATTATTCTATATTCTATATTCTAATATAAGTTTAATATTTCTATTTCCTCTTCTATCTTCTATATTACTTCTATTATAACTAATATTATTCTATAATCTAATATAAGCTTTATATTTCTACTTACTTTTATATTTTCTATTTTACTTCTATTATATATTTAGTTCTAAAACTTTTAATAGAAATATCTTCTTACTATTTTTAATTAATATCTAGAATTTTATTAAAGATCTAGTAGTATATAAAGAATATTTCTCTCTATTTATAAATTTATTTAGAATAGAGTTATCTTCTATAAATAAAAATATTATATATTTTTAGAATATAATAATAACTTTCTAGAGTTTAAATAGTAGAGATATAGCTTTAGATAATTATTAGATTATAGTTAAAAGTCTTTTATTATTAAGACTAATTCTAATAATAATAGATAATTATTCTAGAATTAAAAGTTAAGAATCTCTTAAGAATTAAAGCCTTACTTAAGAGTTATAACCTTAGCTTAAGAATTAAAAACTTTACTTAATACTCTTATAAGAATACTTTAGTAAGTATATAAACTTATATATATATATAGAATATAATAGATAACGTGTTTTATAAGCGAGTCGCCTATCTAAGCGAGTCGCTTACTTTTTTAATCTAGTATTATTATAATATAAAATACTTAATACTATATATTTTATTATAACTATAGACGCTATCTAGTACTATTCGGAAATATCGCTATCTTCTATATCTAATATTTCTATCTAATAAGTATAAGAATTATATCTTATTTTACTATAAAGGCTATAGTATCTATCTATATAAACTCTCTTCCTAGACTCTCTACCTTGTTTCTAGTCGCTAGTTTCCTTAGAAGTAATTAAATTAGCTATCTTATCTACTATTAATATCTTCTAACCCTTAATATACTTTCTCTTATAACTTTTATACTTAGTTATAGCCTTAGTTATCTTAAGTTACCTATAAATATAATAAATAGTAAGTTTACTTATTCTATTATATTAACTCTCTAAATAACTATAACCTACTTACAATTATCTAGCTAAACTTACTTCCGCTTTCTATACGTTTCTAAGCTTATAACAACTAGTTAGAACGAAATGACCTCTATTATAAAGCTACTTTCGTTAAAGTTATAGATATTCTTCTCTTAAATACTATATTTCTCTTTAATAGACTATATAAGTGTAAACTATAGGCTAATAACTCGCGGATCCTTAGTTAAAGCTCGCTAATAATTATAAGAACGACTCTATTAAGTTTTAAGCTTAGGTATATACTTAATAAAGTTGTCTAGCTAGTTCTTATCTATAGGCTCTCTATCGCGCTCTCTTAGTAGATTGTTAGCTATATCTCGTACTATATTCCTTATAGGCGAAAACTTCTATAAATCTAACTCTAATATATATCTAACTATTATATCCTTCTCTAGCTTCGTAAGTTTTTTCGAATTAGACTAGTAATCGCGTTATAGAGGCTTTCCGACGCGTTAATTAGAGAGAGTCTTTTAAAAAACCTAGTAAATCTTTATAGCGCTTCGTTTAGTTAATAGCGTGTTATTTTCGAGTACTTAGGTCGCTAAAATAATACTAGCTTCTTAAGAAGGTAATTAAATATTATAGTGTTAAGCTATTATAATTTAAAGGTAGTAGATAGTACGCGACTAGAAAAGTAAGCGACTTACTTAGATAGACGACTCGCTTATAAAACACGTTATAGTAAGTAGTATCTAGTAAGAGTTAAAGTATTAATATTTAGACTATATAAGAGCTACTAAGTCTAGATAATATCTCTATAAAGTATATTATAACTATATATTTTAAAGAAAGCTTTTACTAACTCGAGTATATAATTATAAAATACTAATTTATTTAATTAAGTCTTAGTCTAATCTTAACTCTAAGAAATTCCTTTATACTTATAAAACTTTTAAGAATTATATATTTTAAGAGCTAATTATTACTAAAGAATAATATTCTTTAAGAATTAAAGCTATCGCTTAAGTATAAAGATATATTAAGCTTTCTATAATAACTAATTAGAAGCTTTAAATAATATCTAAGGCTTTTATAACTACTAGATAAGCTTATACTTCTACTATCTAAGCTCTATAAAGAATAATTTAAGTATTAATTTAGTTATATATATATAAACTACTTTATTTCTACTAAGACTCTAGTAAAACTGAATTCAACTATTTCTACTACTATAAATCGTCTTATTCTTAAGATTTCTTAGACTTTTAAAAAATTTTATATAAAAGTATAACTCTACTATATAGAAGTACTTAGTAGGATATCCTTGTGTTTTTGTTTTTAGTGGGAGGGTTTTATAGGTGGATTGGAGATTTCTGGGTGGATTAAGAGACAAGTAGATAGATTGAGAGATGGGTGGGTGGATTGAGAGATTGTTGGATGGATTGAGAGATGGGTGGATGGATTGAGAGATGGGTGGATGGATTGAGAGATGGGTGGATGGATTGAGAGATGGGTGGATGGATTGAGAGATGGGTGGATGGATTGAGAGATGGGTGATGGGGTTGGCAGACAGGGGCACTAGCGACTAACCAGTATTGAGGGGGGC